>JAULJZ010079337.1:0-12738 GCA_032270985.1 Heliamphora pulchella | reverse complement strand
ATTTTTTTTAATTTTGTAAAAATATATGAATATTAATATAGAGATAAATTATTAAAATAATTATTTTTCAGTTATTCCCTCATTGAAAAAAATCAATACTCATCATTTACTACTCACATTGTTTTGTGACTGACAAGAATAGTATTCCCATTTTCACAGAGTACCAATCTTCTTGGTTGATAAAGTAATTAAAAATTATGAACCTTTTCGAAAATAAGTTTCATGTTAACTAAAATAATGCAAAAAAAAAAAAGGGAGGAAGAAACTTTAAATAAAATCAAGTTGCAATTTCAAGGCTATTAAAAAATCCACACACATACGCACACTCCGTCGTGGTGTTTAAAAAAGGGAGCAATTTCGGTGAGTATATATATATATACTGGTATATTAAATTCAATGATATGAGACTACTTTAGATGTTATATCCAACTTGTTTGTTTAGCCAAACAAAGGATATGGGGGACCAGAGGGTTTTATCTCCAAAGCCATAATTCATGTCTTCCAAACAAGCAGACCCTAAACTCTTATCATGAGTGTGTATGAAAACTCTTGTCACTTGAATTACTCTTCCCCTCATATAACTTTTTAGTAATAGAAGACAAATAAAATATTTTTTAATTAATTAAAATAAATACATAAATATTAAAAAAAACTCTACGTACACCTCTAACTTTTGTGTTTATCTGCCAAAAAGAATTATGAGCTCATATTCCGCAAAATTTATCGAATGTGTTATTGTAACCTCTGTCGATATAGGACTTCTTATTAGCTCTGTCGAATAAAGTCTAGTCGAGCGGTTAGTTATCCAACAAAAGGTAGATGCTCTCAAACTGAGACACTTGGCAACCAATCAATAAATGGCGAAAAGTGTAATTGGCCACTAAAATAAATAATTGCTATGACGCTTCTACTATAAGAAAAGTTAAGAGGCGGTTACCATTGATTTAGAGATGGGAGCAGTTATTTTTTCAATTTCATTCAGGGAAAGGTTCAACACCTTTAAATAGGCTTAATCGTAAAAGGATTCATCATCATTAACACTTGGCGAAAGCTTCTTTGTTTTTCATATTAGCATTAGATTTAGATTTAGAATTTTAATTTTCTTGCATTGTAAACTTTTCATTTCTTTAGCAATAAAAATCTTTCATTCACTTTTGTTCAAGCTTTTGCACTCAAGTTCAAATTTTTTTATGAGGAAGTCTTGAAACAAAGCATCGAATTACAGCATGGTTACCTGATAAAGAATTCTTTGTCGATCTTGACGAAAAATTTATTTTATTGGTTAACAATTCTGGCACACTTAGTGGGATAGCATATTGTGATATCCTGGTATTTTACATCGGAAAGAGAGAGAGTTCCTGGACTATAAAAGAAAAATTTTGAACTCCAACATAGCAATGAGACATTTTCCCAAATGGTAGAGACTCTAGTAGAACTCTGCAGTTAAGTGTGTTTATGTTGAAGTAATGCAAGGATGGGTGAGCTCCTAAGAAGAATAAAATCGTGAAGGCATTGCTCAAAACGAACAATATCGTTGCCATAAGAAGAGTCGGGGTGTTATAAGTGGTATTAGAGCCAACTCTCCCCACCTTCGAGTGTGGGCCCCTACTGTCTGGCAATTCATGTGGGCAGGCTACTGAGTAGGCGGGTTGATAAAGACTAGTAGGCTATCGGAGCTGGAAGGCTACTGCACGGGGACGTGCAGTCCTAAGGGTGTGGATTGTGATATTCTGGTATCTCACATCGGAAAGGGAGAGAGAGTTCTTGGGTTATAAAGGAAAAACCTTGGACCCCTACATAGTAACGATGGATTTTTTCAAGTGGTAGAGATCTTAGTAGAACTTTGCAGTTAATTGTGCTCGCACTGGAGTAATGCAAGGATAGGTGACTTCCTAGAAGGAACAAAATCGTGAGGACTTTGCTCAAAATGGACAATATCATTGCCATGAGAAGGGTTGGGATGTTACAACTAAATTGGAAGAAATAGATCGTACGAGGAGACAAGACAAGGGAAATCACGAAAAAGTGGCATCAACGGAGGTCAATAGTGATTCCAATGTAATGAACCAATGCCCAATAATGAGTGATCGAGAGGCTGACCAGTTAAGTTGGAAAAAGAGTTTTGTTGTTCGTGAGATGATGCAGCAACTTATGGAAGTGTTTTTTTATTCTAATGATGAAGGAAACCAAGAGTCGATTTCAATAATGAAAAAGGCCATGAACGACCCTAAAGAAGGAACGACGAGAACAGTTAACCCACTAGTCGAGGTCGTGAATGTTAACTTGCCGCCTTTAAGGATACAAGCAAAGCCTAGAGGACCATCAGCGGCCCCCGCAATAAGCTACCAACAACAGATATACTACTATCATGTTTATGATCAAATACCGACATTAGAAATGTTCAAAATATGAGCCTGTAATAGGGCCAAGAAGGCCACTCACAAGGGCTTATTCTCTTTTACCACCAATTGACCTTTTTAGGTCAAACAACTAATTTCGCAGGTTGATCAACCATTGAATATCCCTCGTGTAACTAGGTAACATTTAGTGGCTAATAGGAAACAAATAATTGAAATTGTTTAAGACTTGTATTGTTAAGTCCTTAGAAGGATTAAGCGACCTATGTTTTGAAAATCTTATCCTCATTGGGTAAATAATGTAGGTTTTTAAAGAAATTATAAGGTACTTGAGTTCACCTTATTCTTAGGAGAAAAAGATCAATTAACAATAGAACATGTTGGTAGATTTTCCTTAATGTGGTGAAGTTGAAAACAATATTGTTCATAAAATGAGATTGTTTCCACATCCACTTACTAAAATTGGCTTCACGTGGTTATTAACTTGTCAGTTAGTTCTATTCAAATATGGCAAGAAATAGATGAGTAATTTCATTCTCAATTCTTCAAGATAGAGTCTGAAGTTTCAAATGGCTGATTTAATCAAATTAAAATAACATTTTGTCGAAATTGCTGAACAGTTTATTAGTGAAGTCAAGAGGATAAGGAATAGATATTATGTATCCTTACCTGAGAATGAACTAGTAAAACTAGTCCAAAATGAGCTTGACTTCAAACTAAGGAAAAAGTTTGATTAAATGGAGTTCAAGAATTTATTTGAATTAGCCTAAACGGGTACAAGATATGGGATTTTATTAAAAGAAGAACATCAAAGGAAGTCATCATGCCTGGTTACCTATTACCAAGAGGTCGACGTAAATGTAGAAATCGATGTAGCACAAATAATTTGTAAAACACAAATTATATGTAATACATTGCAAAAAGTAAAAAAGCTACTAAATATGCCTTTAGTACAATCTAATTGAATGAACCAGCCATCAACTTATCGACAGATTCATTTGACTTGTCGAAGGTAGATAAACTATTTGAGAGTAAATGAAGCAACGGTTCTTAGTTTTATTGATAAGCCATTTTATCTCGCTTGAAAAAGAAAGTAAGGTAAACAATATTGTAAATGACATAATTTCTTTAGGCATTCTACTAATAATTGCATTACATTTTGAAATTATATATAGGATTTTATTAAAAAAGAAACGCTACAATACTCGAAAAGGCAAATAAGTTATGGAAGTTAACAATGATCGATTCCCTGACATGCTAAATGTCAATGTAACACCATGACTCTTCTCATAATAGCGATATTGTCTGTTTTGGGCAAAATTCCTCACGATTTTATTTTTTTTATGGGGTTACCCATCTTTGCATTACTCTCGTTCAAGTACGCTTAACCGCAAAGTTCTACTAGGGTCTCTACCACCTAGAAAAAAGCCTCGTCGTTGTATAAGGGTCCTAGATTTTTTTTTATAACCCAGGAACTCTCTTTTTCTTTCCGATGTGGGATACTAAGATATCATAGTCAACATGATATTGACTAACTTGCACAAAACTAGAAATCTATCTAGTATTATTATGCAAAACAAGCCTAACAAAGGCAAGCAAAAATAGCTGAGCATGTAGCGGACAAGTATGTGTGTATGAAGTGCAGAAGGGAGATAAAAAAAATTGAAGAAGAAATCGCAGAAAAAGATATCAAAACCTGTTTCATTGATCTACTGAGTGCCAGATCTAAAATCTTTGGCGCTGTTGATATTGACAAATATGGACCGGACGATGGTCCATTTCTGTTGCGAGAAAGTCCCATAAATCCATTCAAGCTTGTTGGTGTCCACCCCATTTGGGGTGACACAATTAAATTAAGATTAAAAATTTATTAGAAATAAAATTAGGAAAAAAGAAAAAAAAAAAAAAAAAGAAAGTTACTGGGTGATTTTTTAGAATCCTTAGTCTTTTGGAAGTTCTAATTTTGTTATGAAGCCGTATCACATTAGAATTCCTGTTTGGATTGGAAATAGCCTTAGTAGGCATTACATAAATCTCCTAATGGGGCTTGGTGGCCACAACATTAAAAAGCAAATCAATTAATAGATTGGAGACTGCGCATTGTTAGCGAGCAACAGCGCCGAGAGAAACTTTTGGTGAGGAAGAACAACGCACCTTTTGTGCATAGATTGGATGTCAAATGAAGTCCTATCAAAATGAAATTTTAGGGGCATACTTTCGACACTTGATTTTTATTATTCAATGGTATCAATTGTCAACCGGTGAGATTTAAATTTAATTTTATTTATTTGGTCAGAACTCACCTTACGGTGATAAGTATTTAATATCTTGTTATCTCGATAATAGTAGTATTTTTCATGTTGTCATCCTTTGGGTATGCATATAGAGTTAATTCTGTGCACTCATTATTTTGACATAGTAAAAATTTAGAATCGAACTTCGACCCTGTAATGTTTTCCCTTAAGGGGTTTTGTACGTAAAAATCTGCGTCTTGCAGTTTCTTTAATTATTATTTATTTTATTATTAATTTCATTTAATCACGCACAAAATGAGGAAAAGATTTTATTTCGCTGCAAGTTATTTTTTGCTTAATTTTTCCCAACAAAGCCTAAGTTTCAAGGCTTCAAAAATTTTAAAAGAAGGTTAGCCTAGCCATCACATGAGAATCCAGCATCATGGCATGGCTTTCAAAATAGAAGACCGATAAGAGAATCTGAAAAAGAATAATTTTCCTAAAATTATTCTTTTAGGAAAATAAAAGAAGTAAAACTCTGAGAGTATGCTGCCTAAAATTCTGAGAGTATGCTGCCTAAAATTCTGAAAATTTTCCATAGTGTTAAAAAGGCACCAATTTTCCTCACCCTTAGAACATAATTTTAAATAGGCAAAATTATGAAGTAAAACATACATTTGATAGTAAAATAATCTTTTTCGATCCAAAAATTCAAAATCAAACCTTTAAGATCATAATATTTTATTCAAAAACAAGGAATTCAACTCACCAAAATGAGCCCAACGCCCTCTCACATGTATACAATTCATGAAGTTATGTCCTTAGAATTTTACAACATAGGTTACTCAAACCCAAAATACATTAATCCAAGTGCTCAAAACAAGAAT
Source organism: Heliamphora pulchella (assembly GCA_032270985.1). Taxonomy (NCBI): domain Eukaryota; kingdom Viridiplantae; phylum Streptophyta; class Magnoliopsida; order Ericales; family Sarraceniaceae; genus Heliamphora; species Heliamphora pulchella. The sequence continues at coordinate 7,260 of JAULJZ010079337.1, read as the reverse complement.
TACATTTACAATTTCATTTCTCAAAAGATACAATCAATGAATGTGTAATTCCATTAACTACTCAAAAAGGTCCAGCGATCATCCATCTTACTCCAATACTTTCTTCCCGCTATCACTTGAAATAGTGTTAAACAACATTAGTCGAGACTTGTGGGAAAAAGACTAACAATAAACATTTGCATGACATACGATTATGGTTATGCGGGATGCAACATATAAATTTATTCAAAACCAATACCATTTGTCCTGAATCAAGTTCCCATCATATAATCAAACTTTCAAGTAAAGATTGTAGTTCAAAGTTCGATAATCTTAGTTGAATTAACCATTATGATCTGTCACCCCACTGTTGCCCAACTAACCCAATGTGCTCCATAATCCATAGCTATTCATGTCATCCAAAAGTTGCTTGCCGACCCAATTTATTCATTGATTTAATTAAGTACCAACGCCGAACGACGCCTATAGACCCAGGCGTATTTATCGCCATCAGGCCACGGGAAACTCAAGGAATAAACACCCATTCTATAGCCCGACACGGAAAGCACACATTTTCAATTTTTCTCGAAAACATCAATGGGTGGACCATCTAAAAGCACGCTTTTACAGGAATTAACCTGAAGGAAGGACCTACCTTATATTGCGCAAGTTTCCAGTCTTTCACCGAGGAGCAACTCGTGCCCAAACTTAATCATTCAATTTAATCACATGGTTCTTTAATTATATCGTATTCATTAACAACCAATACGAGTTCAACCATCAACTCGATTTCTCTCGCCAAACCCCACACCATTAAGGCTTTAATCTCAATCATCCCATGTTTTTTCATAATTCATATATTCAATTACAAGGGCTTAACACCCTAAGTTAACCTCTCATATGGTTCAAATCCATGATTTATCAGTTTTACACAAAATTCTCAACCAATACTCACCATTTTCACGTATCATAAAAACTCATGTAATATATATATATATATATATATATATATATATATATATACACACACACAATAGGTTAATACAATCGCAAGTTGTCCAATATTTACATTAATTTTATCATATAAGTCTCTTAGTCCCAAAGCCCCAATTTTCATGGTTTTAATCTCAAATTCAAACTTATCTTTTTTCAATCCCGGTCATATCCAACGACAACAAAAATATAGAATCATATTAAACCAGCCATAAATTTAAGATTTACCATCCTTTAACAACAAACCCTAACCTAGGGTTTCGAAACCGTCATTTTCATGCATTGATGCTCATAAAATTGAAAACATAACTCATATCACATAGATATTCAATGATAGTTATAGATTCTACCTTCTTGAAACTCTAGCACCAAGAGAACCACTCTAGTAAGCTCCAATCACAAGAATCTTCAACCGAAGGGTGAGAAGGAAGCCTCCAATGTCAAGCTTTAGTCTCTAATGGTTACTCCACCGAGAGAGAAGCAAGAAATCACCCCAAGAGAAGCGAATGGAGCTCTAAGAATCCTCCAAACCCAACCCTAGCTCTCAACCTCTATTCTAGAGAGAGAAAGGAAAAAAAAATGAGAGAAAAGGCTAACCCACTACTTTAAAAAGTCTGGTCGTCGACAGTTCGCTCGAGCAGACTCCCCTACTGCTCAAGCGGTCCCTACTTACCCAAACTCTCTACCACCTGTCCGCTCGAGCGGCCTCCCCACCGCTTGAGCGGTCATTATTGGGTAAAAATTTGAACAAAAGAATGCAAAACTAGACCAGAACAAAAGCCAAATACCTTGTAACACCATTCTCATACACTACACAACATACAATTATAGTTAGCAAACATTAACATGCTCAAGCTTTAATTCTCACATACGCCTTACACATTCAATCGTTTTCCACTGAGTTTAACATAACATAGTTTCGTTAATCCTTGTAAATAAAAAGGGACCGGGTACCTACATCTTTTCCCACTTAGATTAAGTTTCTTGGGACATAAAGGCATCACACATGAATCAGCCAAGGTGAGCAGTAGAAAGAGCCTTCTTCATTCTTCTTTTCAGATTCAACAACCCTGCCTTTGGCATTTTTCTTTTGAGGCAACTTGGAAATAAGTAAATCTCAACTTAATAACTAAAAGTTTTTCATTTGAGAAGCTTTTTGTAGTGCTAGCTGGGGCAACCTTTAGAGGCTACGGCTTGTTTTTCTCAGTTGAGGGAAGTTCAGTACTAATACCAGCTGAATAAAATAATAATATGTAAAGTAGTAGAAGAATGAAAAATAAATTTTCAACAGTTTGAAATAACTAAAAGAAATTTACCTTGAGAGGGCATTCCAATGGTATTCTGTCGATTTTGATAGAACAACTTATATTGATAGTTATCCTTTGAAGATATAAGAATAGTTAACAAAATGACACTACCAAGAATTAAAAGCAAAAGTAGTGCCTGATGAGTGTTTGAAGTAAGTAAACTTGAAAGTGCTCAGCCTCGTCAAAAAGTCCTTTTGAATATATTTGGCAATAAACTCCTCTCTTATTAAGTCTCCGCTTTCAACAATTTCTTGAATTGAATGATGCATATAAGGAATAAGTATCTTTTGTGTCAGACCAAATTGTCTTACAAATTGGTTTAGAGAGTAATTTTCAAAACTGTGACTGCAAAATCTTGAACAAGAAATTGAACCTAACCAAGACATATCTTGGGGTTAGGACAATAGCTCAAAAGTCATTTTGAAGTTTGACATCTTCTTATAATAAGGTAGAAGAGTCATCTTAAAAGAAATGTGAGTCGAGAAGATGAAAATTAACATTTACAAAAAGGTTGAAAATCTTCTAGACTTTTAATAGGAGGCATGCAAGAGAAAAAGTTGAAACATATATCTCAAAAGTGGCTTTTGTGAGAAATGGAGAGTAAGAAAGAAAATGCTGCATAACTCAAATAGGGATTGTCATAGCCAAGATAAACTTCTAAATTAAGTTGAGCAAAATAAGCATACAATCATGCTTGGAAGAGAAAAAAAGGACCTCCACACTATCATATATGCTCTTATCAACGAAAGTATACATGCCTTTGTAAATGAGTGCCTAGAACAAAATGGGCTAAAACAAGTTTTTTTCTTTTGAGCCATAAAAAATGGTTATAGGCAAATATTGTGATACTATATTCCACATCGATGGGAGATAAAAATTAAATTTGGTATATAAAGAGACTTGTGAATTAATACTAATAACTTATATTTAAATTTTTGGACAACATTATTAAACTCTTTGTATAATTTTTTCAGATTTTCTCACCATCATCACCATCACCTTCCCGCCATTGCTACCACCACCACCTAACCACCACCGCCACCACCATCACCTCACTACAACCATCTTGCCATTGACAGCACTGCAACAACCACTACCACCCTGCCCACCTTCAATGTCCTTGTCGAACCTACATATGTGTATATATAGAGGAGATTAATTGGAGATTTGGAGGCAAAAAATAATAGTCCAATGGCTAAAATATGGGATCGAAACACTCCATTCTTTCACGACCCTCCCATAAAATATATATTATAAGAGGGTCATGCTATCCACCATTATTGAACGATAGTTAACAAACTAATAGGAACCAAAAATTTCATGATCATATTACACTTTCGAAGGTGGAACAATAGGCTACATGAAGCGCAAAAAATTTATTTATCTATTAGCCACTGCTATTGAGCAATAGTTAGTATTTTTCACTACAAAAAGGTGGAACAATAGGCTACATGAAGGGCCAAAAAATTATCGAGATGCTTAAAATATTTTGTAGTTAATATTTAACAATAACACCCCTACCAAACTTTTATTTAATAATTCCATTTTATTAAAAGGAAAATAAATGATAAAGAACTCATATTAGACTAAGGCTCAATTTTGGCTATGTAAAAATCTAATTATTTTTATTGTAAAAACATCATCTTTTAAGCTATATCATTTGATTTATCAAGAAACTAAATTATTTTTTTTATTTTTTTAAAAAGCTTATATACATCCCAAGCATATTAATTTTTCTTTGACTAAAATGATTATAATACACTCATTTAAAAAATTACATACATTCTCAACAATAAAAAAAATCGTGCTAAATCCCAAACATTACAATTTAAAAGTAAAAAATTATGACATATTAGACATTTTAATAATTAAAAAAAAACTAACCTAAAAAAAGTGTCCAAAACACTCTAAATTTTTTTCCCCTATTTTCTAAAAGAACTAAACCTCGTATAAACCAAATTCTTCAGCAGGGGTTAACCCTGCATTTGTTTTGGTACTTTTTATAAAAATGTATTTTCTTGCAAAATCATATCATTTTTGTTATTACAACTCTAAAAATGATAGTAATAGTGGTTGTAGTAGTGTTAGTATGGGCAACAATACTTCAATCCCAACAACCAATCTTAGAATTAATTTACCCAAATTGAAATGGTGTAGCAATGGCAATGGAGAAAATATGGTCGAGGTGATAGTAGTGATGGCGGTGGGAGTGGTGGCATGGCGATGAGAATAGCGACAACAATGACAGTGGTGGTTGTGTGGTGTGAGACGAAGGACATGGCAGAAATGGTGGTGGTGAAGGAACATGAATTGGAATAACATTAGGACTTTGTCTCTAATGGTAATTTTATAAAAATATTAAAAATATATACATAAAGAAAAAATATAGGTGTTACCCAAACTTAATAGTGGAAGGTCTGATTATTTTTAATTGAAAAATATGATGTAAATAGATTATGTGTCAATCAAATACTCAGATGACCCATCACATATTTTGTAATCTGACACACAAATTGCAAGAGGTGCAATGCAGATTACAGTAATAGTTTGACCTGACTCAATTTGCCTTTATTTGCATAACAAGCGTTACGTGCACATATGAGATATATCTTAAAATAATTTTTTTTTGAAAAAATAATTTTCTTTTTTTTTTTTTTCGTGTTTCATTGCAACTATAAAAGTGTTAGTAGTTATAGTAGTATTAGTATGAATACCAGTAATAAGATCAACAATAGACTTTAGTGGTATTGGTGAGGGCCACTACCACCTAAAAATTTGGATAAAAAAACTCTTATTACAATAGTGTTAGGTTTGAAAAATCCTAAATTATATAAGTTTGCCCCTAAATTTTTTGAATGATTTATTATATACCTTTTAAATTTTTTTTTTTGAGGATCAATTAGTTATTTTAAAATTCCTGCATCGATTCATAAACAGAGTGGTGTGACAATGGTAGTGAAAAAAGTATAACGAAGATGGAAGTAGCGATGGCGTTGGTGGTGGTGGCATGAAACGATAATATCAGTATTGATGGTGGTAGTGGTCGTGTCGTGGGAGATAATAGCGGTGATGGTAGAGTGGTAGTAGAAGTGTTGTAATTGGGGTTGCATATAGATCAGATTGATTCAATTCTAAGAAAATTTAGGAATCAAACCGCGAGTAACAGTTTTAAAATTTTTTGGATTTAAAACCAAATTATTAAAGTTGTGAAACAAAACCAGAACCAATAATTAAAATCAGTCTGATTTTGCTTCTGCATTCCCGAAGTTTAAAGCAACCAATCTATTTTTTTTTAGTAGTTAAGTTGGGAAAGGGGGTACCGACACCCCAGGGTTCGAACCCTAGGGAGTATGTATAGATTACATGTTCCGGTCACAGGAGTTGCCACCACCATAAAACAACCAATCTTACCATATACATAATCTAGACAAGTTTAACCTAAATTGTTTAGCTACTGAGAAGCTAAATGCCAAGCCTGTTTGAGATTGAGAAACACTTTTAAACACATCCGTTTGGACTAAAGTTATTAAAGTGGCTTTGGAAAGAAAATAAGAATCAGTTCGGTTAGAACCGGTTTTTCTTTAATAAAAAACAAGAACAGGACATACAATGGTTCTATAAAATTAAGAATCAAAATCGATGCGTTTTAATTTAGAACCAGACCAAATCGTATGATCCGAATCGTTCGGAATCGAACCAATTTATTTGCTCTTCCAATTTTTTTCGTAACCCGTAACTGTAGTAATGGGAGTGCTATTAGAGCGATGACATTTTTTAAGATACGCATGTTCAGATCAATTTATACGGATGTTGACTAATTCTAAAGCCTAAAGTTAATGGCTTCGAGTCTCATTAAAATCAAAAACATTTTTACTTTTAAAAATAAAAATCTTTAACCCAAAAAATTACTAACAAAAAAATATATGTGGAACACATTTTGCATGAATTCGGGTATTGGCTATCGGAACGCATCATAGATTGGTCCATCAAGCAGCTTGGCTCCTCACCGATGGTTGTGCCATTAGTAGAAAAAAAGTTTTCATTAAATTTCAGTTTTCATCATAACAAATATAAAAAATTGTAAAAAAATAAAGGGCTTTTCAGCCAGAAGCCCATATATACATCATCAACCAACATTAGTCCCATAAACTAATATTTTAACGCGAAAGGTCCAACAAATCTAAAAAATTTGCGTTCTCCCGAAAATACCCCTAACCACGTTCAGCATGTTAGCTTGCTTGTACGGTACGATTCATAACGACACTCAACTCACTATCTCTCATTCACATTCGAAGCAAAAATCGCACTCGACTCATTTCGAATACGAAGAAGCAGAATCTCATTCGTCGCAAGCTTGAATTCATACTCAAACCTGAAATCGACTTAATCAAGTCGCATCGTTAAGGTTAGGTTTTGTACTCATTCTTCAGTTTACGTATTTCATCTCTTTCACTTCTTCAACGAAAAAGATTTTATCAGTTTAGGTATTTCAGTAAAAACACTATGATAGTGACTCGTTTATACTCGTTCCTCAGTATCGATATATTAACTCAGTATTGATAAAGTTAACTGTATCTTTAACAAAATGTAAAACGTCTACATATAAATTTACCTCTGCGATTTGAAGAACATTAAAATCGCACAAATAAATTTAAATCTCTTGTTTGAATAATGTAAGAAGTTACATAAATGAACAGATAAATGTATCTATATTGTTTTAAAATTGTGAGAAGTTATGTAAATGAACAGATAATTTTATCTGTACATTTGAAAGCACATTTAAAGTGCACAGATAAAGTTATTTGTATTGTTAATAGAAGATAAAGTTATCTGTATTGTTAATAGAATGTAAAAGTTACACAGATAAATTTACATTTAAGATTCGAAGAACGTTAACTTGTCATAGATAAATATATCTGTCACGTTATATGTGCTTTCAAATTAACAGATAAATGTATCTGTCTTGTTTTAAATTGCACAG
>JAULJZ010079326.1:0-12738 GCA_032270985.1 Heliamphora pulchella | reverse complement strand
TGTCCAATCCTCGGGGGGTGATCCAAGCAATGTAGGTTTCAATGTAGGTATGGGAGATTAGGGACTCGGTATCTCGGTAGGGTTTCGGCGTAAGGGCTCGGGATCGCTCGGTATATCGGCAGAGTTTCTCTTACTCAAAATTCGTACTAAAAACTTACGCTGAGGTACGGTATTTATAGAATTCTTCAACCAATGAGGTGTTGCCACGTTTTGGGACACGTCAAGCTATTTTGAGTTGGCAGCCGCCACAATGCAAGTTGGTGGCCGCTGGGTTGGAAAAGATTCCACAAGATTCTATTGACAGCAGCCACAATGTGAGTTGGCGGCCGCCACTTTTGGCTATGGTTTCCAAGAGGTTCTATTGACAGCCGCCACAATGAACATGGCGGTCGCCACTTCTGACAATGAATTGGGCAACAAGTTATCGATGGTTTGGTACAATTTCATTAGTTTCGGAGATTTCGAAGGTTTTTTATGGCGAGGTTCAAATACCGAGCTTAGATTACTTCCCGAGGATCGTACTGAGGCACTATTCTACCTGTTTTTTCACCGAATTTGTCTAAGATTAAGCGGGATCAAATTGGGATGTCTACATCGTCGTAGTGGGAAGGTTGTTCATCAACCTGACAAGTATATGTTCTTGAGAGAGTCTTTTGACAAGATCTCGACAGAACTAGATACCGAGCCCTGTAACTACAATGAAGCACTTCAAGACAAAGATGTAGATCTTTGGCAAAGGGCTATGAATTCAGAGATAAAATCCATGTATTTCAATCAGGTTCTAAAACTTATAGAATCACCCGAAGGGATAAAATTCATTGGATGCAGGTGGATCTACAAGAAGAAGTGAGGGCAGACGGGAAGGTTAAAACCTTCAAAGTTAGGCTTGTTGCTAAATGATTCACTCAGAAAGAAGGGATCGACTAAGAGAAAACTTTTTCGCCGATAGCCATGCTTAAGTCTATCCGGATTCTCTTATCCATTGGTGCACATTTCGATTACGAAATTTGACAAATGGACGTCAAGACAGTTTTCCTTAATAAAAATCTTGACGAGTGTATCTATATGATACAACCAGACGGATTCATCGCAAAGAGCCAGGAGCACATGTTGTGCAAGTTTAAGAGATCCTTTTATGGACTTAAGTAGGCATTGAGGTCTTGGAACACTCGGTTTGATAAAACTATAAAGTCTTATGGTTTTGAAAAAAGTCCGGATGAGTCCTGCGTGTACAAGAAGCGTGACGAAAATGTGGTGATCTTTTTAGTACTTTATGTAGATGATATTTTACTCATTGAAAATAATGTGGGGGTATTATCTACAATCAAAGTATGGTTATCTGGACAGTTCGATATGAAGGACTTGAGAGAAGCCAGTCACATCCTTGGGATCAAGCTTGTGCGAGATCGAAAACAAAGAATGTTGGGCTTATCACAAACAAAATATATCGATGATATCCTTACTCGTTTTAGTATGCAGGATTTCAAGAAAGGATTTCTCTCTTTCAGGCATGGAATCACTCTATCCAAGGATCAGTGTTCTAAGACACCTGATGAGATAGAGAAGATGAAGGTGGTTACTTATGCTTCGGCAGTAGGAAGCCTCATGTATGCTATGCTTTGCAGTGGACCCGACATCTGCTTTATCGTTAGCATGGTTAGCAGATATTAGTCTAACCCAGGGCAGGAGCATTGGACTGCGGTAAAAAATATAATCAAGTACCTAAAAAAGACTAAAAATTATATGTTGGTTTACCAGACAGACAGTCTAGTCCTTTTGGGGTACACAGACTCAGATTTATAATCTGACAAGTATCTCCGTAAGTCTACCTCAGGATATGTGTTTACCATAAGAGGTGGAGTTATAAGTTAGAAGAGTATCAAGCAATCATACATTGCTGATTCTACCATGGAGGCCGAGTATATCGCAGCTTCTGAAGCAGCCAAGGAGGCCGTTTGGCTCAAGAACTTCCTGTTGGATCTAGATGTGGTACCTTCAGTTCAGTTGGCTATTACACTTTACTGTGACAATAATAGAGCGGTTGCAAACTCGAAGAAGCCAAGGGTCCATAAGAAAGGCAAGTACATTGAGCGTAAGTATCACTTGATATGAGAAATTGTACAGAGAGGTGATGTTGCTGTGACTAAAATTGCATCAGAAGACAATCTTGTAGATCCTTTTACAAAGAGTTTACCATCTAAGACTTTTAATAGTCGTGTAATGGGTATGGGAGTCAGATATATAGCAGCATGATTTTGAGTATAAGTGAGAGATTATTATGGTTGGTATACTAAAAATCATATTTTTAGTATTTAATTTTATTTTAATAAAATTAATTTTCTATTTTATGAGAATTTTTATGAGTAATATATGCATATCATTTCTTTGTTATGCATGAATATCCAATATTCTGTATAGTATTTAATCTGGTGTGTAGAGTACGGCTTACATACAGAAGATTAGATTTTAGATTCTTACAAAATATAAATTTTATGTTCACAGTTTAGATGAAAATGGGCATACCGTCGGTACGACTGTAGCATAGAATTTTAGTAGGTCTGTCTTGGTTATGGGGAACAGATAATAGCGTTGTCTATTATTCTGATTCTCTGTGCTAATATACTTTGTGTGTAAAAATTGAACATTTTGGGTAATTAATTTTATACTAACCATATAATTAATTCACACCCCAAGATTATTATGAATAGTATTTATTCTCTTAATCTTGAAATAATTATTGATTTGCGTACATTTAATATTTGTTATTTTAATTCATTAGATGGTGCGATCTTATATGGGTCTATATTCTCGATGAGTTGGATAGCAGTATTATTTATATGGTAATATAATTTTAATTATTGACGTAATCTACGACCCAAAAAATCGGGATTGACGATACCCCCTTAAAAAAGTTTATAAATTTTGATCGGACCAAACCCTGCAGATAGATTTGATTATTCGGTGGTAAAATTAGTTGAGTGAAAGGGTTTAAGAAATATCAAGATGCCGATTAAATTAAATTTTCAGTAATTAAATTTAATTTGCGGGTATCAAAAATCTTAACGTGGGGAGAAATGGTATGCATTTAATAACAGGAGCTCAATACAATATGGTCTTGAGATTATGGGTCATAATGCAATTATAGTTCTTTAGTAGTATGAACTGTAATTCAGTATTTTATAAAAATTGCACAAACCGCAGCGTTTTTTCATAATTGCAAAAACCGCTGGTAGGTATTTGAGTTCTACTGGAAGTCTTGCTCATAATTATTCCTCAGGTCCCTACTGTAGCCCTATATATATGCGGGTAAGCTGAACCAGTTTTATATTGATATATCATAATTTGCCTTTTAAGACTAAATATATATGGGTCTGCCGGTACGAGTTCTCGATAGTCCGTAGCCCACACTACGTTCGAGAATCACATAAGGGAATACAGTAGAAGATCTAATAGGAGTTTCAACTCGGAATCAAATCGTAGTTGAAGAATCGATCAACAAAAGATATTATTCTAAATTAACTATGGTTGCATGGGTTTTACTTTGATCGTTCGACGTCAAAATTTTTATCTAAAACTCATTTCGGCATTTGGCCGTCCTGTTAATTTTTTCAGATAATAATCTTGGCAGTCTTGCCTCCAACATGGGTTTTATTCCTTCGGGTGGTTCTACAAGTTTCCAGACCTAATTGGAATATATAGATTCCATCTCTGAATTCATAGTCCTTTGCCAAAGATCTGCAACTTTGTCTTAAAATTCTTTATTGTAGTTACAGAACTCGGTATCTAGTTCTGTCAGAATTCTGTCAAACGACTCTCCCAAGAACATATACCGGTCAGGTTGATGAACAACCTTCCCACTACGACGAGGCACTACCTGTATCTGTGTACTAGTAATAACAGGTTGTGTAGAATCTGAACCCTGTGCATCAGCACCATGTTCTTGATTTGCACTTGTCCCGATAATCCTTCTACTATGACGAGGTAATGAAATATCAATGACTTGTGGTTCCTCTTTCGTTCTACTGGTATTTCTTCTTAGTTCTTCTAAAATAATTTTGCTATTGGGCCTGTGATCCATAATATAATCATCTTCTAAGAATCAAGCATTGGTGCTAACAATGACTTTCTGATCCTTAAGATTATAAAATAGACCATCCTTCATTCCTTTGGATACCCCACAAAGAAATAGACTTCTGTCTTTAGTTCCAACTTACCCGCGTTCCCTTTCAGCACATATGCTAGACACCCCTAAATTTGAATGTGTTTTAGACTAGGCTTATAACCGATCCACAATTCTGTGGGAGTAAAAGGTACTGGCTTAGAAGGTACCAAATTCAGAATGTAAGCTGCTGTTTCTAAAGCAAGTCCTCAAAACGAATCAGGTAAACTTGAATAACTCATCATGGGTCTTACCATTTTCATAAAAGTCATATTCTTTCTTTCTGCTACACCATTCTGCTACAGAGTGTCAGGTGCAGTCAACTGGGATGTAATTCCCTTTGATGATAGGTAGTCCTTAAACTCTCCAAAGAGGTATACCCCACCACGGCCGGATCATAGTGATTTGATACTTTTACCTAGACGTTTTTTTGCCTCCGCTTTGAATTCTTTAAATTTTTCAAAGCATTCAGACTTACGGTATATCAGGAAATGTATCCATACCTTGAGTAGTCATCAATGAAACTAACAAAGTATTCAAAGCTACCTCTAGCTCGGATTGTCATAGGACCACACATATCAGAATGAACCAGTTCCAGCGGTTTTTTAGCTCTATAACCTTTAGTCGAAAAAGGCATTTTGGTCATCTTACCTTCTAAGAAAGATTCACAAACTAGAAGTGCCTTCGCTTCCAATGAATTCAAAGGTCCATCTGCTATAAATCTGTTTATCCTTTTTAGATTAATATGATCCAAGCGTAAGTGCCAAAGAAACGTTTGGTTCATTAAAGAATAAAACTTTCTCTTATATGGTAAAGTAGATGTGTTATTCATTTCAGTTAGTTGTAGTGCAGGAGAAATAGGAGATACAACATACAATTATCCACCAATGTACCAGAACAAATAAAATGTTTATTTTTCTTCACAACGACAGAGCCACCAAAATAAACAAAATATTTTTCATTTATTAAACTCAAGACTGAAATTAAATTTCTTCTAATGGAAGGTACATAAAGAAAATCTTTTAGAAGTAGTATCCTATCTCTACTAAAACTGAGAGTGACATCTCCTACTGCAACTGCTGCCATCCTTGTATTATTGCCCAGGTGCAGGTAAATTTTTTTATTACTGAGCTGCTAGATTTCCTAGAACCCCTGTAAAAAATTATAGACATGATTAATGGCTTCCGTATCTATACACCAAGTACCAATAGATAACACCGCTAAACATGTTTCAATAACTAATGAACAGAAATTATATTGTTTGTTCTACTTACTGAGAAAAACCGAACACTGTTTTTTCCAATGCTCAAATTGGTTACAGTGATATCACTTGCCTCTCGGCTTCTTCACACCAGTTTTTGGTTTCTTAATTGCTTTTAGACTTGTGTTTCTCTGTGTCTGAACTTTTTTGTTCTTCTTACCTTTCGGTTTAGAGTAAGAACCCTTCTTAGCCACATACACAGAACCTGACTTTTTAAGAACACCCTCAGCTACTTGAAGTTCCTTAAGAAGTTCTGCCAGCGAGTAGCTGAGCTTATTCGTAGAATAGTTCAGGCAGAACTGTTTAAAACTTTCAGGCAATGACTGGAGTATGATATTGACATGGGTTTTTTCGTCAATTTCAGCTCCAAAGATTTTCAGCTCATTCAGAAGACTGGTCATCTTTAGAACATGATCCCTAACTAGTGTACCTTTAGCCATGTTTGCATTCATTAGAGATGTCACGGCCACCTGCCTAGCAGCACGATTTTGAACCTTAAACATTTCTTTGAGATTCATCATCATGTCATAGGCACTCGACATAGACTAATGCGGATACTGCAAAGCATTTAACATTGAAGCCAAAATGTAACAGCGAGCCATCTGATCAGCTTTCTGCCACTTCTGATGGGTCTAGGTTTCCCTTTCGGTAGCCCCCTCATCGGGTACTGGTGGACATATCTCAGTTAAAATAAATTTGTAATCCTCAGCAGTTAATACAATGTCCAAGTTTCGTTTCTAATCAACATAGTTTGATTCCGTAAGTTTGTTTTCTTTGAGAATGGAAGCTAGTGGGTTGAAAGCCATTTTAATTCTGAGAATCACATAATTAAAATACCACTAATTATGGCGAGCAAAACTTTGAATTCAATTTAATTTGGATCCCTCTACCATTTTAAAATTAATTCGCCAGTAGTCTGGTAACCTAAGAATAGCATGCCATGGGTGGACGTCTACTATTCATCATAAGACCAGACAGACCAATTCTTTTTAATTTTACTATCTAGAGAACTGACCATGCCAAGTAAAATTAAATAGCTGATATAGTTTCAGTCCAGTATATAATAGTAGTAATTCAGATAGAGAGAATACTATTATATACAGTTAAGTGTTAACCATCACCTAATCCCAAATCAATCGCTTCACAATGAACCCTTCAGATGAAGAAATGATCCACATTAACAATTATTTAAAATTATCCCTAAAAGAGGTTTGTACTGATGACACCACAATTAATCTATCTGGTTGTGAGAAAGGCATTACTGTCAACACGCAAGATTTAATTGCATCGCCAACAAACTAGTGATGAAGACCGCAGGATTTATCTGTGAATAAATTTTCTTTCCCACTTTGATTTTTAAAAATATTTTTGAGGGTTATAAAAATCTGTTTAATTAAAATAATTTATTAATTTCGAAAGCCACACGATCTGAAAAAATCAAGCATCTTCCTGTGTACATGAATCTAAATATTCTGATTTATCAAACTATCTTTTCTTGTTTAAATGCGTAACAAATAAAATTTAATAAATGCATAATTTTTTATTTAGCTTTTCAGCTAAGTTAGTGATTAAAGGTATTTATTTATTTTATTTATCGTCTCATATTTTTTGAAAAATAATAATTTATTTTGATTAAATATTTTTTTATTTAATTAATATAACATTCGGAATTAATTTTTACGTTTTTCTAAGGGATCCGATTTAAAAATCATCTTTAAACGTGATATTTTGTAAAAAATAAAATATCTAAAAAAAATTATTTAATTAAAATTAACTAATTAAAAAAAATTATTTTATTTTTCATTATAAAATATTTTAATTAAAATCAAATTTTCAAATTAATTAAATTAACATGATAAATAAAACCAATATTTATCATACACATAGTTACTGTAAAAATAAATTAAATACAAGATAAATATATTTCGATTTTATGATTCATCTGAAACTCTAAAGAGTTTCAGTCTCCTGTTAAAAAATAAACTTTCAGTCTTTTAATTGCTGCAGAAAACTGCTTTTTTTTTTTTGTTAGAACCGAATAAAAATTTATATTCTCACAACTCATCTCGATCATAACAATTAAAAAATAGCCAGTGCCGCCTCATTGTTTGTATGGAATCCATTGTGTTGGCACCTGGAATTTTGCTACAACTGTTTGCCTTGAAAACTGTGCGCGTTTGCCTTGAAAATTGTGCGCCTCTTCAATTGGTGCTTGCTGTTATTTGAAAAAATTCGGAATCCAGCACTGTTGAAATAGCGCTGCATTGTTTTGCTGTTTGGAAGAAAAATTGGCGGCTGTGATGTGCTTCTGCGTTAAAACCACTGCGCCACTGTTTGGACGCTGCTGTGTTGGCACCTGAAATTGCGCCTGTTTGGAGTTGCATTTGGCTAATTTGAAAAACAGTGCCGCCGTTTTCTGCATTGCCCCTGTTGGCCTTGCGCCGCCTGGATATTGAGAAATAGCTTCAAAGTTGCCGCAACTATTTGAAAACCGGCGACTCTTGCTTGTTTCTTTAATTTTTTTATTTTTATCTAGAAAAAAAAATACTGAAAAAAAAAACTTTGAAGCAACTAAGAAAAAACTCAATCTGTGGCTAAAACTGCCGAAACCGTCGTCGGTTGCCGCCACCTTCATTCTTCTATATTTGTTCTTATTTTTCTTTCTAATAAACTAGAAAAAAATTAAAGAACATAAAAAAAAAAATTTACATCGAAACCTATGTGCCGTAGGCTCACAAAAATTAATCTATCACGGTCAACTCCTGTGAGAAAAAATTAAATTATCATTCACGCATTCAATCAAAAATGAAAATAAATGATGATTATAAAATTAGGATTTAGAACACGTGTAAAATAAAGTTAGTTACAGTTCTAAAATTATCCAACCCCGATAATCGTAAACAAAAAACAAATTGACTCTGATACCAATTGTTGGAGGCAAAACTGTCAAGATCATTGTTTTGTAAACAATTTTCGATAAAAAATTAACTGGACGGGCAAACGCCAAAATGGGTTCCAGATAAAACTTTTAACAACGAACGATCAAAATAAAACATGTGCAACCAAAGTTAATTTAAAAGAATACCTTTTGTCGATCGATTCTTCAACTACGATTTGATTTCGAGTTGAAACCCCTATCAAATCTTCTACTGTATTCTCTTATGCAATTCTCGAACGTAGTGTGGGTTACGGACTATCGAGAACTCGTACCGGTAGAACCCAGATATATTTAGTATCGAAAAACAAATTATGATATGATCTTCATACTAGTTCAGCCTATCCACATATATATAGGGTTACAACAGGGACCTGGGGAGTAATTATGAGTAAGACTTCTAGTTGAACACAGACAACTACCAGCGATTTCTGCAATTATGGAAAGACAACAACAGTTTTTGCAATTTTTATAAAACACTGAATTACAGTTCACACCACTAAAGAACTATAATTGCACTCTGACCCATAATCTCAAAATCATCTTGCATCGAGCTCATGTTATTAAATGCTTATTATTTCTCTTCACGTTATGATTTTCGATACCCGCCAATTAAATTTAATTACTGACAATTTAATTTAATCGGTATCTTGATATTTTTTTAAACCCTTTCGCTCAACTAATTTTACCACCGAATAATCAAATCTATCTGCAGGGTTTGGCCCGATCAAAATTTATAAACTTTCTTAAGGGATACCATCAATTCTAATTTTTTGGGATGTGAATTCTATCAATAATTAATATTTGCCATTAAATAATACCGCTATCCAACTCACCGGGAATATAGACCCATATAAGATCGCACTCTCTAATGAATCAAAATAACGAATATTACATATACGCAAATCAATAATTATTTCAGGATTAAGAGAATAAGCGCTATTCATAATAACATTGGGTGTGAATTAATTTATATAGTTAGAATAAAATTAATTACCCCAAATGTCCAGTTTAATACACATAAAATGTACTAACACAGAGAGTTAGAATAATAAACGACGCTATTATCTGTTCCCCGTAAGCAAGACATGCCTACTAAAACTCTGTACTACAGTCATACCGATGGTATGCCCATTTTCATCTAAACTATGAACATAAAACTTATATTCTGTAAGAACCTAAAATCTGATATTCTGTGTGTAAACCGTATTCTACACACCAGATTAAATACTATACAGAATATCGGATATCGATGCATAACATTAAGAAATAATATACATATATTACTCATAAAGATTCTTATAAAATGAAAAAATAATTTTATTAAAAATAAAATTAAATACTAAAAAGATGATTTTTAGTATACCAATCCTAACCGGGCGAAGATAGAAAGTGTTGGAAGATGTGTGTATGTCTATGCGTACGTGTGAGTTGTGAACTTAAGTGCTTAGAATAGGAGTAATGAAATGAGAATAAATGATCAAATGATGGGTTTATCTTGAGTAAAGAAAATCGACTATGTGAAATAGGTTTATTGATAGAAAACGAGGTTAGTTTTTGGTAAAATTATGTATTGCATTTCACATAATCATCCTCGCAAGTCATGCATTTGTTCATTATTAGTCATTTTTCTACGAGTCTCAACTCATGTTGTTTAATAACATTTTAGGTGATAGCTGAAGGACGACCATAGGTTGCGGGGTTCGATCGTGGAGACCTTTTGTGTAGTTTTGATAGAATTGTACCTATAATTCCTTCGAAAACACTGGATATATATTTGTGGATTTGAGTAACCTGTTTGTAATGCCTTAAGGTCATGATTTCATATTTTGTATGCATGTGAGGACATGGACTCGTGTTTTGGTTTGGAATCCTTGGTGTTGGATATAATGTTATGATCTTAAAACATGATTTACAATTTTTTGGGTTAAAAGGGATTTTGAATGGATACTCCTTTGAGCACCATTTGGGTATAAAATGATATATATATTGAAAAATTATTTTACAAATAAAATCCATATTCTCATCCATATCTTAACTTTCGCATGAGTTTTATTATTTAGAAATTGGGACATTACAGATGAATTTCAAGCTTTGAGGCTTCAAAAATTAGAGGAGAGAAACCTCCATTTGGTCTTCTATGTTGCTGTGAGTGAGAGAGAGAGAGAGAGAATTTTTGGTGGAGAGGGGCTGATTTGAGAAGCTTCCTCAAGAAGCTAGACACAAAAATCCAACCCCATTAACTCAAGCAATTTTTCAAAATGCCCATAATCTTTTAAGATAAACTTAATTTACGTATATGCTTTCAAATCACACCAAAATTAATATTTTAACTTTAAAATAATTTAGAAATTTAGATTTTTGAAAATTGACAAAATTTAAGATTATTCTCGAATTAAATTTTTCGAGCCTCTGCACGTACAGGTGGGTCCAACAATGCTCTTTAAAACTTTATCGGGCCCACTGTATACATATATGTAATAAATCTACATGCTTAAAATAATACCACACAAGTAAATAATCACATATTCATTTAATTACACAAATTAAAGCAAGACTGGTCTCACAACAGCCAGCCAAGGGTTTGATGGTGATCGAACTAATTTTAAAATATAAAAGAGTTCTTATTTGTATAAGTATGTCCCATATTGTTTAAAATAAGTATAAAAAGATGGTTGAAGTAGAAATCTAGTCACTTTTTTATGAATTGTTATTAATTAATAAAACTATAGTTGGTATGTTGTATCTATAAATAAAAGTATTATTATAATATTTGAATACATACGCATAACAGAATGAGTCAAAAATTATAAGAATTTCTAAAATAAGCATTTTAATTAAAAACTAGTCTACACAGTTTTTATTGGTTAAATTACGCTATATAAACATATTATTTTAAATCAAATTAAATTTATAAAATTTTAGTTTTGGTAGCTAAAATATATATAAAGTTTTGTTTGGCTCAAAAGAAGAATTTTGGTTTGGCAAAAGGCACTTTATTAGATGTTTGGGCTTATTCTCAAGAATTGAGCTTTCTAGTTCAATTTGACCTTACGAAATAGTTTGATTAGCCCAACTAGGATTTTGGAATATACAGACTCCTCTCAAGATCCATGAAAAAGATCGAAACAAAAAAACTACTCGAAATAAACACGTAAGAACAAATTAAACATTCTAATATTTTAATATATATAAAAATATTAAATTAAACAAATAAGTACATAAATATGTATATTTAAATATAGTTAACACGTAAGTACAAAATTATTTATTTATTTTGTTTTACTTATTTATTTTATTTATCTTATTTTTTAATTCAAATTATCGGGTTGTTACAAGTGTAATTAAAAATTGAATATTGTTAGAACTAGGCAACCTAAGAGAAGGGGTGAATTAGATCTTTAAAAAAATAAATAGCAATTTAAATTTTTTTTTCAGAAATCTTTTAATATTGCAATAAAGTAAGATATGCAAATATATAAGTAATCTAAATATTAAAAGATGAGTGATAGAGAGAAAGAATCAGACACCAGCAATTTATAGTGGTTCGACTTTATCCTAACCTACGTCTACTCCTCAAGATCTCCCTTGAGTATTTCCACTAATCAGAATACTTCCGGGCGTATTCCAAGCCTTTACAAGTTTCAAGATTTTCCTTGAGCTATTTGAATGTTTACGGGTATATTCACAAGCTTATATCAGCTTCAAGAAGATCCTATGAAAACAAGTCTTTATTTTCTTCTAATCTCTCTTGAACTCTTCTTTGATGAGTTTCACTCACTCACTCAAAGGTTAAAGGGTGATTCACCCTTAATTATAATAAATGAGAGGTAATAAATGAAGAACACTCACTCTCTTTACAAGATTGATTTACAATAAATGAAAGAGTAAAGAAAAATAAGGAACAAGAACTGGAGTTGCAGCAATAAATGTGAGCTTGATGATTTCTCAGATTGGTTTGATCAATGAACCAGTAAATGCAAGTCTCAAACTTTCTTAAATGCTGAGAAGTAACTCCTTATATAAGTTTTTGTGAGTTCTTGACCGTTGGAGGTAGGTGAGAGTAATAAATGCCAAAAATTTAACTGTTGAGATTTGTCGTATTTTGAATTTTCGTCTCTAGGGTCAACACAAATAACTTTGGTGTCGACACAAAGTGTTTAGGGCATGGTTTTTCAAGTGGTTGGGTCGACACAAATCTTCTTAGGGGTCGACACAAATTCTGCACTTTATCTTCCAACATTCTGGGGTCGACACAAATGAATCTGGGGTCGACTCGTTTGAAATTTTAGCATCCGGAGAAACCATTTTGTGTCGACTCAACTTGTCTCTGGTGTCGACACTAAATCTCTACAGGAAGTCTCGGTACTTTTGTGTCGACAC
>JAULJZ010079315.1:0-12738 GCA_032270985.1 Heliamphora pulchella | reverse complement strand
TTCACTTCACTTCTTACCTTTCTTTCTCCCCTTTTGGAATTATCAAAAGAGGGGAAGTCACTTGTGAGACCCTGACCTGTTTTAATTTTTGCGACATTTTGACTTGTTGTTTATTGTTTTTACAATAGCATATTTATAAGTGTTTTGATGCATTATTGAGTTTAAATATGCATGCGGTGTCACGCCCCAAAATCTAGGGTCACGTGAAAATCCACCAAACACTAGTTTTGTGAAAATAAGTTTTCATACTTTTAAATCCACCTATTGAAATCAAAAGAATACGCAACATGCAACTCTCATAAGCAGTAAATAACAGGTTCAACAGGGATAAATATATATCGCCCAAAGGCGTACAAAATATGCCTTCAAGCAGGCATACAAAAGGAAAACTAAAAAAGTCTTCCGCCACCACAGGTATCATTAGATCATCTCTTCATGATCATCAACCTCCAAACCTGAAAATGATTTTACAACAAAATCTCACATCGTGAGCCAAAACCCAATAGAAATAGAGTATAAAGCTGTAAAACAGGATATGTAATCATATAATGGGAGCGAACTCAACCACAAGCCAAAAATATTTTACGTCATAAAATCTCAAGTTTTTCACAAACCTCGAAAATAGTTTTTCCTCCACGACTAAGCGTTTGTATAATGCAAAACAATGCTTTACAGTTGAAGGAAAATAATAACCAAAATGTCATTTTTCCACTCGGATCACACACCGAGGAAAGATAAAATGAATCCTATGTACCGACTCCGTCACAAGGGGACAGAGGTAACAACTATAGACTCTAGTCCTTTACCCAATCCCTATACATCATATGATCGATTAGGTAATGGCAGGTTCTATACAAAGCACCATAACGTAAAAGCTAACTTTACGGGCTAACACCGAAGGATAAGAGCACCTACCACCTTCTTTACGGGAACTACCCCAAAGGACAAAGGTACCTACACTGCGCATGTTTTTAGACTTCTACCGAGGGCAACTCGTGCCAAATACCCGCTATCCCGGTACATCTAGAGAATCATTTGACAAAAACTATCCCGTAGCTCAACTACGAAAATATTTCCATAGAATACATTATTTAGATCCATCCATCAACATGGAGATCAAACAAAAAATATTTCAAAATGTTTTTCTCCATTTTCAACAAAACATTTCAAAAATGAGATTCAACCCCAAAGGTTGGCTCAAAACCTCTAAAACACCAAATGTCAATATTTTCATCAAAAATCACAATTTTTCACAAACCACCGTTTTCAAAACTCCCTTTTTGAAAACCATATATCCACAGGTCATATATTGTAATAAAATAATAAAAGCAAAAAGCATGCTTTTTACCAGCAAAACAAAGTTTAAACACAAATATGACATTTCATGGATTTTTTACCACGTGAAAACACATATAATTACATATAACACCTTTATACAGCAGTAGGGTCTAGAATCCTATCTTGGAGAGTCAAGAACTCGACGTCTCAAAACTGAATAGCGTCCGAACAAGAATCCGACCGAATG
The DNA here is from genome assembly GCA_032270985.1 of Heliamphora pulchella. NCBI lineage: Eukaryota > Viridiplantae > Streptophyta > Magnoliopsida > Ericales > Sarraceniaceae > Heliamphora > Heliamphora pulchella. The sequence continues at coordinate 11,213 of JAULJZ010079315.1, read as the reverse complement.
GATGCGAAGCCCTCGACCCTGATAGCAAGGATCCATAACTAATCTAACAAAAAACCAAGCCCCGGGCCCTCAAAAGCTAGAGAGAAAGCAGAGAAACGGAAAACTTGGCGTTTAAGAAAGATTTTCTAAAATATCTCAGCCACTGGGATATTTATAGACACGGCAATTTTCCTCTGTCCAGTCGACCGAACCCCCCAGTTCGATCGACCGAACTAAAAATTTTAGGTTCAGTCGACTAGGCCAAGCCCTCCAGTCGACCGAACCCCTGGGCAGAAGCGTGCTGGTTTTGTGCTTCGGTTTTTAGCGCAAAAACCAACCCAACAAGCCTAAACAAAGCCCAAATAAGCGTAAAACACAGTTATACATGCTGTTCTACAACTTTAAAACATAAACCCTGCATTGAGGCTATTCATATACTGAAATAAACACGTCACGTATATAAATAATTTAAAATAACAAGGTTCGGGGTCTCACAACTTTCCCCCATAAGGAATTTTGCCCCCGAAATTCTCTACAAGGTCACGAGGTAAACAGGGCTGGGTATCTAGCACACATTCCAGACTTAAGCTTCCAAGTTGCTTTCTCAACTTCGTGATGAAGCCACTGAACTTTGACATAAGAAATTGTTCTCCCCCGTAACACTTGCTCTTTCGTATGTAGGATCTTCACTAGACACTCCTCATACGTGATATCCTCATCAACCCGCAGCTCAACCCAATCTAACACATGCGAAGGATTAGGCTCGTACCTCCGAAGTATCAAAACGTGAAAGATGTTGTGCACAGATGCTAACTGAGGCGGTAAGGCCAGACGGTATGCTACCACCCCAATCCTCTCCAGGATCTCGAAGGGTCCAATAAAACGTGATGATAGCTTCCCGCAATGGCCAAATCGCATCAACCTTCTACGCGGCAAGACCTTCAAAAACACGTGATCCCCCACTGCAAACTCTGACGGCCTTCTCCTCCGATCTGCATAACTCTTTTGGCGGCTCTAAGCTGTCACCAGACGCTGACAAATCATGGTAATCTACTCCGTCATCTCCCGTACTAAGTCAGGTCCCAAAATAGTGGTCTCACCCACCTCTGTCCAACACACCGGCGATCTACACGGCCTACCATATAGAGCCTCATACGGTGCCATCCCAATATTAGACTGATAACTGTTGTTATATGCAAACTCTGCCAATGATAGATGATCCTCCCAAGAATCCCAAAAATCAAGCACACAAGCTCTTAACATGCCCTCTAAAATTTGGATGGTCCTCTCAGACTGATCGTTGGTCTATGGGTGAAAAGTTGTACTGTAAGTCAAGCTAGTCCCCAAAGCATACTGAAGACTCTGCCAAAAGTGCGATGTAAAGCTCGAGTCTCAATCAGAAACAATAGTCACAGGTACTCCGTGCAGTCAAACTATCTCTCGGATGTACAATCTGCTCAGTCTGTCCACTGGATCTCTCACTCGAATAGGGAGGAAGTGCGCAGACTTCGTCAACCTGTCAACCACAACCCAAACAGCATCATATCCCGCCAACGATCGAGGAAGTCCCGATACGAAATCCATCGTGACATTCTCCCACTTTACGTCATAAAATCCTAAGTTTTCCACAAACCTCCAAAACAGTTTTTCCTCCACGACCAAGCATTTATACAATGCAAAATAACGTTTTACAGTTGAAGGAAAATAGTAACCAAAACGTCATTTTTTCACTCGGATCACACACCGAGGAAAGATAAAATAAATCCTATGTACCGACTCTGTCACAAGGGGACAGAGGTAACAACTATAGACTCCTTTTCTTTATCCAATCCCTATACATCATAGGACCGGTTAGATAATGGCGGGTTCTATACGGAGCACCATAACGTAAAAACTAACTTTACGAGCTAACACTGAAGGATAAGAGCACCTACCACCTTCTTTACGGGAACTACCCCGAAGGACAAAGGTACCTACACTATGCACGTTTTTTGACTTCCACCGAGGATAACTTGTGCCAAATACCTGCTATCCCGGTACATCTAGAGAATCATTTCACAAAAACCATCCCGTAGCTCAACTACGAAAATATTTCCATAAAATGCATTATACATGTATTTAGATCCATCCATCAACATGGAGATCAAACAAAAACATTTCAAAATATTTTTCTCCATTTTTAACAAAACGTTTCAAAAATGAGATTCAACCCCAAAGGTTGGCTCAAAACCTCCAAAACACCAAGTGTTGAGATTTTCATCAAAATCTACCATTTTTCACAAACCACCGTTTTCAAAACTCCCTTTTTGAAAACCATACATCCACAGGTCATATACTGTAATAAACCAAGAAAAGAAAAAAATAAGCTTTTTACTCGCAAAACAAGGTTTAAACACAAATATGACATTTCATGCATTTTTTACCCAGTGAAAACACGTATAATTACATATAACATCCTTATACAGCAGTAGGGTCTAAAATTCTACCTTGAAGAGTCGAGAACTCGATAGCTCAAAACTGAACAGCATCAGAATGATAATCCGACCGGATGGATGCGAAGCCCTCGGCCCCGATAGCAAGGATCTGTAACCAATCTAACAAAAAACCAAGCCCCGGGCCCTTAGAAGCTAGAGAGAAGGCAGAGAAACGGGAAACTTAGCCTTTAAGAAAGGTTTTCTAAAATATCTCAGCCACTGTAATATTTATAGACACGACAATTTTCCTCTGTCCAATCGACTGAAGCCCCCTGTTCGGTCGACCAAACTGAAAATTTTAGGTTCAATCAACTGGGCCAAGCCCTCTAGTCAACCGAACCACTGGGCAGAAACGTTCTAGTTTTGTGCTTCGATTTCTAGCCCAAAAACCAACCCAACAAGCCTAAACAAAGCCCGAATAAGTGTAAAACATAGTTGTACAAGCTGTTCTACAACTTTAAAACATAAACCATGCATCGAGGCTATTCATATACTGAAATAAGCACGTCACGTATATAAATAATTCAAAATAACAAGGTTCGGGGTCTCACATTCAGGGTTGGATCCCGGGGCTATTGGGAGTTGCGGTGCGAATTTCAAAAAAAAAAAAAGATATTTTGGAGGGTTATAAATATCTGGCGTTAGATATTTTTTTCAAAAGATATTTTCAAAACTTACTCGCTAAGTTTTCTCCTTTTTCTCTCTACCTTCTCTCTGACTTCTCGGGGGCCCGGGGCTCGACCTTCGATGATCCAACAGTCGATCCTTAGTATCCTCATGATGGGCTACGCTTTTATCTGGACATAATTTCATTTTGACGAAACTCAATTTTGCACGTAGATCGAGGCATCAATTTTTAACTCACCGAGGTAGGATCCTAGACTGTATAGTTGTTAAAGGGTGCTATGTGTAATCATATGCTGTTTCACCCTTTAAAACGCATGAAAAAGGTGATTTATGTTTTGATAAATTGGGTTTTAGTTTAAAACTATTTTTCGTCGTTTTAATTGGATGAAATCATGTTTTGAGAGTTCCTTTTGAGGCTTTGAGGTTGTTTTGGGTTTGGTTATGCCCGTAGGTATCAAAACAGGTGTTTGGAGGCTTTGATTTTGGGTGTATACATGTTTTGGGAGTTGGAAAACTTTTTTGGGGCTTGGAACAGAAAATAGGGATGTTCTGGAGCATCAATGTACGCTGAAGGACGCTCAAGTGCCCAGTGGGTGCTTAGCAAGCGCTGAATTCTGGTGGTGAGGCGCTCAAGCGCCTAGCGAGCGCTCAACGAGAGCTGTGGTCGTAGGGCCATTTTCGGGCCTTTTTCTTTTGATCATATCTCCCTCATTTGGACTCGGCATTGGGTCGTTTTTATGTTCAAATTGAGGCCCCTGATGTCTTCTTTCAAATGACACCTTTTTCACAATAAAATTCATTTTGTAGAAAAAGTTTTGACCAAAAGAGTGAAAGTATATCAAAATTTCTTAACCTTTTTTCACCCATTTTTGGCCGAATGTTTTGGAAAAGCTTATTTTTCATCCTTAGTGGAACTTTTTATCAAATTTCATGTTCCTAGGGAGTTTTGTTTGTGGGTGTTTCATGTGACCCAAGTGTCGGGACGTGACAGTAACGGTTGGCCAATTATGCTATGTGTAGTTATATGCTTTTTTTACTAGTTAAAATGTTTATATATCATGTTTTATGTTCAAACCTTATTCTCTCAGATAAAAGCATGTCTTTCGCTTTTAATGGTTTACTACATGATATGACTAGTGGGTGTTGGATTTTTAAAGGGTGTTCTTGAAAATGGTGAAAAATGGTGATTTTGTGAAAAATCTCAATACTCGGTGTTTTGGAGATTTGGAGCTATCCTTTGCGGTTAAGTTTTAGATTTTGAAACGTTTTGTTAAAAATGGAGAAAAACATTTTAAAGATATTTTTGTTGATGGAGATGTTGATGGATGGACATTTTAAAGATGATTTTGTTGATCTCCATGTTGATGGATGGACATTTTAAAGATGATTTTGTTGATCTCTATGTTGATGGATGGATCTATCTATACATATTTAATGTATATTTGTAGAAATGTTCTTCGTACTTGTTGAGCTACAGGTTGGTTTTGAAATGATTCTCTAGATGTACTGGGATAGCAGGTATTTGGCATCAGTTACCCTCGGTGGACGTCCAAAAACGTGGGTAGAGTAGGTACCTTTTGTTCCTTCGGGGTAGTTCCCGTAAAAAAGGTAGTTGGGAGCTTTGTTCCCTCGAGTTGTTGAACCTGTAAACTAAGCCTTTACGTTGTGGTGCTCCGTATAGAACTTGCCATTACCTAATCGGTCCTATGATGTATAGGGATTGGGTAAGGGACATGAGTCCATAGTTGTTACCTCTGTCCCTTTGTGACAGAGTTGGTACATAGAAATCATTTTATCTTTTCTCCACGGCGGTGTAGCCCGAATGGAGCATACTATTGTATCATTTTCCTCGGGTGTGTGCGTTCCAAGTGGAAAATATCTTTTCTCTTTCCTTGGTGTGTGATCTAAGTGAAAAATAACGTTTTGGTTACTGCTTTCCTTTAACTGTGAAAATGTTATCTGCATTGTTGTTATGCATGGTTTAAAGAAGGAAATGTGGGGTTTTCGTGTTAGCCTGATGGAAAACTTGTGGTTTTGGGTTGGGAAAACCTTTTGACTCCTTTGGTTGAGTCAGTATGCTTGTACTTGCATATCCTGCTTTACGACTTTATAGTCTATTTCTATTGGGTTTCGGTTCACGGTGTGGGACTTCACTGTAAAACTTTTTTCAGGTAAGCATGATCCTGTAGGTTGACCCGGTGGTGCCTGGAGGTGGCTGATGACAAGAACTTTATTTTGTTTTGATAGGTAGTTTATACTTTTGTATATCTTTCATGTTGGTTGTAACATGTTGTAAAGCATATGTAAATTCTTATGGATATATGCATGTTTTATGCTTTCGAGAGAACCTTGGGTTGGTTATTGTGGCTTTTTGCATGACCCAGAGTTTGGGGCGTGACAACTTGAAATCAGAGCTCTGGGTTCAAATACCTATGAGCTATGGGAGACGAGAGTACATCACCTTGTGAGGATGTGTGTGTGCTTGATTGCCTGTGTTTTGAACATGAGCATGTTGATGTCATGTATATGTGAGCATGGAGGTTGGACCTTAGGATTGATTAGTCTTGCCTTCGGGTGTTTGGATTAACAAACTTGGGAGCCATGTTAGAAACCTTTTCTCGGACGTGATTTCTAGCAAAGAATCTAAGTAGGTTTTTCAAAGTGACGTATCATTCTTGTCGGTTCTCCTTGGTATCGGTGTTGTGTCTACATAATCGTTGTGGCTATGTGTTAGTATGATTATGTAGTATGTGTTAGAAATAACATGATAGATCGACCTTAGGTTGTCATGTTTCATGTTTTCTTTATATATAACCTATACACCTTTCGAGACGACGAGACCATGGTTTGGGTTTTGAATGTGTGACTCGATGCAGAGATAAGGTTATGGGTTGAGCGTCGATCACTTGGTATGTTGTGGAACTCATCTCTGAGTCGGGTTTAGCCATGTGAGGTTGGCCTCGGTTGGTAAATCGTCAAGTGTTGGAATGAGCAGAGTCTTGTTTGGACGTAGTCGAAGCAGGATTAATGGCTTTGGCTTTAGTAGTTGGCTTCTCTTGAGAGCAAGTTACCAAAAGTTGGAGTGGTATTAAGGATAGCTTTGTGAGTAGGGGCGATGGGGTGTCGAAGACCCTAGAATTCAGTTGTTATGACTAGATTTGTCGATTAGGGTTCGGTGTACATGGTTTGGCCGTGTGATGGATTAGGTACATCTTGAGCCATGTTATGTCATGAGCCGTGTACTCAAGATGGGGTATAGATGAAAACATAGTGGATGTGAGCATAATAATCCTTGGCCGGGTGTATGTTGAGACAGTAGAACGTGAGTGGTTCTAGAGATATTCCTTAGTCAGGATGTTGATGGTAATCAGCTTGATGTTGACGTTAGTAGAGTAGCATTTGAGGATGTTGTCAGTAGTCTGAGTAGTTCTGATAACCTTGGATGTGGTATACTTTGTTGAGATTTGAGAATTGAGTTCTGAGTGAATGAGCTCAAGGATGCGTGGACAAGTAGGAGTTGGAGATATGCTGGGTGCATGAGGTTTCAAAGGATCGTCGACGGGTTCGACAGTGCGGTTGGTTAGCGCTGAGATAACGTATACTGGGAATGATATGTCTGGAGGTTGTTTGAGTTCCACCTTAGGTTTAGAGATGGGTATGTTGTTTGTCCATGGGAACAAAGTGTGGAGTGATGAGGTTCGGTAGTGGACCGTGTATTTTGGCTGGCTTGGGGTGATAGGTGAGAAATCAAAGGATACGATGCATGTGATCAATGTATGCTTTGAGAGCGAAAGTGTGAAAAGTGCCTGCATGGTGATAGGAGTTATTAGTACCTCTGGATGAATGGTCTCAGGATTGGGTTCCTTTTGTTTGGTGTCGTGCGCCTTCTGTGTGAGTTGTTTGGACAGTGGGCTCGAGGTCGTGACGTGGCTGTGATTTGCGTAGCAGGAGTTTTGATGGCAGCTATTTGACTATGGTCAAGGTGACCTCAAGGTAAGGTTGACAGAGTTCTCTAGAGACCAAGGGTTGAGGAGTGTTCCCAGTACGATGAGGTTGGGTTATGGTTCCTTGTTGATCATTTCTTTCCCTTAGAAGGAGGTAGAGTTTTCTTGTAGATGATTGGCTTGTAGACGATTGTCTGGTGCGAGTTGTTTCTTCTCGGGTGGACAGAGATGCCAGGTTCTTGATTGGTTCAAGTTTTAGTTGTGTTCTAAGACTGTGGAATCTCAGTAGATTTATACCTATGTTGTGACCCTTGGTGTTGTGACTTAAGGACGTGTATCGCCAGGATTGGGTGATTATTGGACTAATCCTCTGTGGTTTCAATGGATGGTTGAACCATTTGGATTGTGCTCCCTAGGAGGTTGAGTTGGTAGACTAGGATAGCTTGTGTTTGTTCTTGTGACAAGAGAGTGGGTATTGATACATAGAGTTCTTTTGCACCGATCAGTAGAGAATCCTTAACCATTGTGTGCAGCTTGTTCTGGATTATGTGAGTACGGTTGCATTATTGCTTTCGGCTAAGTGGGAATTTTTGTCGGCACTGTCAAGTTGGGATATTCGCATGCAAGTTTTGGGTGGACTTGAGAGTCTGACTTTTGTTCTGTTTGAGAACTTAGAACTGTTCAGGCTTTTTAGAGTCAAGAAGCAATTGTCGATGGTGGTAAGTGTTGTGCTTTGGCATAACTATTGTTTGTGTGGATGGTGGTCCCAAGAGTATGATGTTGGTGAAGCCTTAGTTGGCGTGGCCTGTTTGGGCCGACGCGATTGTTTAGTTGGAAACGGAAGGGCCGTAATGAGTTCTGGATGTGAGGAAATTGCTAAGTGTAAGATGCAAGTCTTGGTATCAGTGATTGGATAGCGAGACGCTGAGATGTTCTGTCTGCGTGACGTGTTTGGTCAAGTGACTCATTGGGGTCAAGTGACTTTGTGGCTGCGAAGCCGGATTGGTTTTTGGTTGTGAGTAACCTTGTCTGGGACGATTGCGTATCGCCTGGTGTTCCCTGAAGGTAAGAATTGTGGTTCGTGATGGAAGAACGAATAGAGGATGAAGGTTTGAGGGTTTGCTGAGATGTATTCTTTGGTATTCTAGGTGAGTAAGTGAGCTTCTGTCTGGAGTCGGGTGTTTGTGTCGTGGCTTGTGCATGGGCGTTGTGTCAGCTTCGCGATGGCATTATTAGCATCAGGAGGGCGATGATGTGGTATCAAAGTCAGTGGACGTCTGGTGATCATCAGAACTTGAGTATAGTTTATGCATGGAGTGCGTGACTTTGTGTGATTGATGTCAGTAAGAACAAAGGAGGTGATAGTCTCCATGTTCTGTTATGAAATAGAGAATGTTTGAGATCAAGTACCATGGTGGATTGGTCTCTTGCTTTGCGTTTGTCGTCGGAGTAATCTATGTTCGACAAGAGTTATGTTTCCAGGTTTGGCAGCGTGAGTTGGATCTCGATCCGATGTTTCATGGATGACAGTGATGTTAGTGGGACTTGCACGTGTGGGCAGGTTGTGTGGAGTTGGAATCTTTTAGTCGTGTTTACCTCGTGTGCCGACAGGTTTAGGATTTCATTTGTTGGGGCATTTCTGCAACTTTGCAGTATCGCTGGTTTACATCAGAGATTGTTGATGGTTGCGGGACAGTGTTTGGCTTGGGTTTAAGTGTTGAATTTTGGGGACGAAATTTCTTTAAGAGGGGGAGAGTTGTGAGACCCTAAGCTGCTTTAATTTTTGCAAAGTTTTGATGCGTTGTTGATTGTTTTTACAATGGCATATTTATAAGCGTTTTGATGCATGATTGAGTTTAAATATGCATGCAGGGTTGGTTCCCGGGGCTGTTGGGAGTTGCAGTGCGAATTTAAAAAAAAAAGAAGATATTTTGGAGGCCTATAAATATCTGGCATCAGATATTTTTTTCAAAAGATATTGTCAAAGCTTACTCGCTAAGTTTCCTCATTTTTCTCTCTACCTTCTCTCTAACTTCTCAGGGGCCCAGGCTCGATTTTTGACGATCCAACAGTAGATCCTTAGTATTCTCGTGGTGGGCTATGCTTTCATCTGGATGGAATTTTATTTCGCCGAAGGTCAGTTTTGCACGTGGATCGAGATATCGAGTTTTTGACACACCGAGGTAGGATCCTAGATTGTATAGTTGTTAAAGGGTGCTATGTGTAATCATATGCTGTTTCACAGTTTAAAACGCATGAAAAATGTGATTTATGTTTCGATAAATTGGTTTTTAGTTTAAAACCATTTTTCGTCATTTCGGTTGGATGAAATCATGTTTTAAGAGTTCCTTTCGAGGCTTTGAGGTTGTATTGGGTTTGGTTATGCCCGTGGGTATCAAAATAGGTGTTTGGAGGCTTTGATTTTGGGTGTATACATGTTTTGGGAGTTGGGAAATTTTTTTGGGGCTTGGAACAGAAAACAGGGACGTTCTGGAGCGTCAGTGCTTGCTGAAGGGCACTCAAGCGCCCAGCGAGTGCTTAGCGAGCGCTACATTCTGGTGTTGAGGCGCTCAAGTGCCTAGCGAGCGCTCAGCGAGCACTGTGGTCGTATGGCCGTTTTTGGGCCTTTTTCTTTTGATCATATCTCCCTTATTCAGACTCGAAATAGGATTGTTTTTGTGTTCCAATTAAATTCTCGGATGTCTTCTTTTCAATGACACCTCTCTCATGATAAAATTCTTTTTGTAGAAAAAGTTATGACCAAAGGAGTGAAGGCATGTCAAAATTTCTTATCTGTTTTCACCCGTTTTTGGCCGAATGTTTTGGAAAAGATTATTTTTCATCCTTAGTGGAACTTTTTATCAAATTTCATGTTCCTAGGGAGTTTTGTTTGTGGGTGTTTCATGTGACCCAAGTGTCAGGACGTCATAGTGACGATTGGCCAGTTATGCTATGTATAGTTATATGTTTTTTTTTACTAGTTGAAATGTTTATATATCATGTTTTATGTTCAAACCTTGGTTCCTCGGATAAAATCATGTCTTTCGCTTTTAATGGTTTACTACATGATATGACTTGTGGGTGTTGGGTTTTCAAAGGGTGTTCTTGAAAATGGTAAAAAATAGTGATTTTGTGAAAAATCTTAACACTCGGTGTTTTGGAGGTTTGGAGCTTATCCTTGGGGTTGAGTATGAGGTTTTGAAATGTTTTGTTGAAAACAGAGAAAAACATTTTAAAGATATTTTTGTTGATCTCCATGTTGATGGATGTATCTATCTATACATGTTTAATGTATATTTGTGGAAATATTCTTCGTAGTTATTGAGCTACGGATTTGTTTTGAAATGATTCTCTAGATGTACTGGGATAGCGAGTATTTGGCACTAGTTGCCCTCGGTGGAAGTCTAGCAACGTGCACAGAGTAGGAACCTTTTGTTCCTTCAGGGTAGTTCCCGTAAAGAAGGTAGTTGGGTGCTTTGTTCCCTCGGGTTGTTGAACCTTAAACTAAGCCTTTACGTTGTGGTGCTCCGTATAAAACTTGCCATTACCTAATCGGTCCTATGATGTATAAGGATTGGGTAAGGGGCAGGAGTTTATAGTGATTACCTCTGTCCCTTTGTGATGGAATCGATACATAAGAATCATTTTATCTTTTCTCCTCGGCGGTGTAGCCCGAGTGGAGCATACTATTGTATCATTTTCCTCGGGTGTGTGCATTTTGAGTGGAAAATATCTTTTCTCTTTCCTTGGTGTGTGATCCGAGTAGAAAATAACGTTTTGATTACTACTTTTCTTTAACTGTGAAAACGTTATCTGCATTGTTGTTATGCATGGTTTAAAGAAGGAAATGTTGGGTTTTCGTGTTAGCCTAATGGAAAACTTGTGGTTTTTGGTTGGGAAAACCTTTTAACTCATTTGGTTGAGTCTGTATGCTTATTCTTACATATCCTACTTTATAGTTTTATAATCTGTTTCTATTGAGCTTCGGCTCACGGTGTGGGATTTTGCTATAAAATATTTTTCAGGTAAGCGTGGTCCTATAGGTTGACCAGGTGGTGCCAAGAGGTGGCTGATGACAAGACCTTTGTTTTGCTGTAAAACCTTTTTCATGTTGGTTGTAACATGTTGTAAAGCATATATAAATTCTTATGGATGTTTGCATGTTTTATGCTTTCGAGAGAACCTTGGG
>JAULJZ010079304.1:0-12739 GCA_032270985.1 Heliamphora pulchella | reverse complement strand
ATTTACTATATTTTGAATTTTATAGTTGTTTCAATTCTTAATTTTCGAAGGCGCAGGACAGAACAGTAAGGGCAATTTGGTCAGCATATTATCGTTTAGGACTAAAAATGTGAAAGAAAAAGTGAGGGGATTAAAACTCTTTTATCAACTGATAAAAGGACTGTTACTAAAATTTCTCTATATAAAATTGACGTATTTGCTTATTTTGATTGTTTTATTTTTTAATTTTTTTATATTTTAATCAAAAAAATTTATTTTTCTTGCTCGTCCAAATGCGAATAATAAAAATAATAATACTTTGACTAAACGATAAAAAAATTTATTAAAAATAAAAATAATCTAAATAAAATAAACAAATAAATAATTATGGGGTACTAAAAATTGAGAATGTTACTACATGCAAATAAGCTATATACGCTGCTGCATGCATTCTTCCAACTGTGGGAACATGGCAAGCAGCAGCAAGGTTTGGGTTACAACTTATAAGAGATGGTAAATTGGTCATTTAATATTTAATCCCAAGTTGCTTTTAGTCTTGGGATTCCGTATCTTACCCTCCCACATGGACTCTGTCCTACCAAAATAGTTAGCCCGGATAGTATTTGAGGAAACAAACATGTGATAAACATTTCTTTGAAACTAATAATCTAGTCCTACCCTCTAGTCCTAGACATCAAACAGAGCCCTAGACTGTCAATTCCATTCATTGGGCAGATTCATAGTACGCTTCACCCACTATTAATAGTCGAATTCATTGGGGTTGAATAGGGATTGGTTGCCCATTTACAAAACTACCCTCTCTCATATAATTAAAATTTTGAAAAAATATCTCCCTATCTAGCATTTCTTTTAATAATAATAATAATTATTATTATGTTGTTATTATTATTATTATTAATATTTTGATCATAATTGAAAATTTTATGTCCTGTAGTAACTATATCAATTCAGTTGAATTAATTTTTAATTTCAAATGGGTTTACACATTGAAAGAAATGTATAACTATAAAAACAAATTTATAAGTTATTAAAATAGTGCTATTTAAAAAATTAATAAAAATAAAATAAGTAAAAAATATGTAAAAATAGTGTTATTTAAAAATATTTTTTATACAAAAATTATAAAAATAATATTAAAAATTCATAAATTTAATTTAATTTTATATTATTTAATCTCACTTAAATCAAATATAAATTTTTATAATTTATTACTTAATCATACTCATATTAAATATTAAAAAAAATTAATTTCATCTCATTTATAATTTTATTTCATTATCAATTTTGCTCTAACTTATTTTTAATTTTATTTCACTATTAATTTTATTTAATCTTCAACAATTATCAAATTAAGCAAAAGGTTGCGGTCGATTTCAAGACACCAAATACAAGGTTGGCTATTCAAAATAGATGTGAAATGTCCCCTCAATTGAAGCTTCCATCCATCTGTCACTGTCAGAAAATAAATTTATTTATTTATTTTGAGAAAGTGAATAAACAATACTTATTGTTTAACTTGTGAATTTTTCTGTAAAATGTATAACAACAGCTTTTAAAAGTTATTTTTTTAATTTTTTTATATTTTTAATTCAAAAATTAAATTAAGTTTAAAATAGATTTTTTGGTAATTCAATTTTTAAACTAATTTTTTTAAAATTAATTATTTAGGTAAAAAGTTAATTTTTTTTACTTTTTATTCAAAATGAATAATTTTATCTTTCTATATATTTGATATTAACAATTATATGTAATTGATAGAAATAATAAATAAAATATAAATAAGAGATATTATTATATTTTAAAAGTAGTAGAAATTTGAATAGAAATTTAAAAAAATTGTGTTTTGATTAATTTTAATTTTTAAATTTTTTATTTATTTTTTTTTACCAAACGGGCTACCTTAACTTTTGACATTTTTAGCCAAAAAGTTAAAAAATCAAAGTTACCAATTTAGGCCTAAATTTTGCAATTTAAACTAATGAGACAATAAGCTCTTTTACCCTTATAAGCATGTTTTTGAACTTAACTAACGAAATAAATAATTTAAAATTTAATTTTTAAACTACGTAAAAATATATTTAGCAAACACGCTTTATTTACAAAAATGACTTTTTAAAATATTTTTCTTTTAAGATATTTGGTTAATCTAAAACTGATATTACTAAAAGTGTTTTTAATTTAAATTGTTATTTTATATTAAAAACGTTATTACGAAAAGTTTTTTATAAGTTTTGTACGAAGGCGTTGTTACTAACAATAAATATATATATATATATATTTTTTATCTTTAACTCACCATTGCCAGAAGCCAACGGAAACTTAAATCACTATTGTAAGAAGCCAACGAAAACAGCACCATGCTGTGCTTGATTTTTGATTTAATTTTTGAATATATTTTATAATTGAATCCGTTTATTACATAGAGCTCGTCGAGTTTTTTATTTACATAAAAATTTAGGTTGATTCGATACATGTAACTAAGTGATTGAATAACATTTGTTTAACAATTTTTTTTAAATTATAATTTTTATTTATTTATTTATAAAATAATATTATGCGATCACTTAGTTATATATATCAGGTCAACCTAAATTTTTATATAAATAACAAACTCAATGAGCTCTACATAATAAACGAATCCAATCATAAAAACATATTCAAAAATTAAACTAAAAATCATGCATAACACGGTACCCTCCACATTCCGATCCATCCCATACTATCACATGGGAGCTGCGTGTTTAACAAACACGTCTTCTCTTCTGGCAATTGCTCACAGCTTTGAGTCATACATTATGCCTATTTTTACTAACAACATTTTTAGTATTTATATATTTTAATACAAAAAACGTGAATGCTAACAATGTTTTTATTTTTGAATTTTATGTAACAAATGTATTCATATAAAGCGTGTTTTTTAATAACGTTTTTAGCAGAAATACTTTTATGTAGGTTGAAAATTAAGCTTAAAAACTCTTATTTCGTTAATTAAGTTCAAAAATTAACTTAAAATTGTTGAAGAGCTGAGACAATAAGTATTATTTATTCACCTTAGTAAATAGCCAAATAAAATTGTACTATCATTATCAAGTCACTTTTGAATAAATACATTTACCACAAAAAACAAACATAGCAATCACATAAATATTCGCCATTAACATATTTTTGTGAATTGTGAGTAATTGAATCAAGAATTGTGACTCTATATACATATCACTTGGCCCAAAAACTCTTATACTTATTTGAAGCCCAATGGTGGAGTCACCCAACCCAATGCTTTGGTAGACTTGCACATGCCTTAGTCTTCTATTCTATACTAATTAGGCGTGAATAAGAAATTCTATAAACCGAACATTTAACCGATTCAATTCAATTCAAACTAAAAATAAGTTAATTTAGTTAATGATTTGGTTTGGTTGACACAAACGACAAATCAAATAGTTGGATTAGTTTATGATTTTAGCAATTTGGATTGGATTTAAAACCAATTTAATCCAAAAATTATATATACTTTGCATATACATGTAATATAGCCTATCGTCTATACTTATAGTTGTTCTTACATAATATAGGTTAGCTAGCATAATTAATTCTACACTAAATAGTTAAATTTATTTAAAAAATTCCTTTTATTTGTTATTGTTAGCGTGTGAATTTTGTTTTAAATAATAAAATGATAATTGAGTTTGTGTTTTTTTCTATCCATATGTTGATTGTGCTATATATATATATATATACTCTCAATGAATCTATGCTATGCACATAACAAAGAATATATATTTCTAATCCTAAAAAAAAAAATTTAATCATTAACAGTTAATTATAATAATAAAGACAAAACTTAATAAATTTAATGTTTTCTTTAAGAGAGACCTTTTAAAGTATTGTTCTCTTGTCAATCTAGAAAGAAAAAAAAAAGTGTTGTTCTTATGCTTAAAATTTTGTTAAACACTATTTTAACTTGTAATTTCAATTACTTATAGATTTCACCAATTCTGCATACCTGTTAAGTGCAGAACTCTAAACTTTGTAGGTGAATTATTTGTTAAGTTCATTTAACAAATGCACTAACAGTTAGCAATAAGAGTAAAAATTTAACACAGAGAGCTTAATCTTAATGAATAAATTAGCAATAAGAGTGAAAATTTAACATAGAGAGCTTGATCTTAATGAAGTTTTTTTTTTTTAATTGTCAATTTTAAAAAATAAATACTTAAGTTTTCAGCAATTACAACACTTGAGTTTTTATCTTATTAAATTGACATGAAGTCCGAATCTTCATTTTACTTTTAGAAAAATGCTAAAAAAAAGATCATATAGATAAAAAATAAAAGGTGCATTCAAACTTGTCTAATATGTATCGATATTTATAAAAAGTAGTAGATCTCAACTCCAAGTGTATTAATATTAGAATTAGTTTGCCTATGTGGGCTGTGACTATTAACCATTGCCCAGTTAACATTCCTGAGAAGTGTCATTATTTTTAAGTAATTACTTTTCACGTACAATTAATTTTTAAAAATGCATATTAAAAAAGTATCATAAGCTATATATTCATGGTTGGATTAGTTTTGGCATGATCTACTAACTTAAAATCAAATTAAAAAAAAACTCTAACCGTATTTATTAGGACTATCAAGTTCAAACACTTATCCTCCTCACTATGGAACATTAAATCCAATTAAATTAGAGAGATAAAAAGAATTGAAGTATTTATTATTATTATTATTATTAATTTTTTTTTTTTAAATTTTTAATACAGTTTGTACTTTTATGTTTTAAAACTATATCAATATAATTTATTTTTCATATAAATATATAACATGATTTGAAGTTATTAAAAATATTGTTCCAATAATAGCAACATATGAGAAATTGGTTATTGATTTAAGGAACAACAATGTCTTTAAAAGTTAGAGACATAACGTTTCACGATCCGCACTCTTTCTATTCTTAAATACAAAATAGAGCTTATGTCTAAAGAAGTAAAATTAAATGAATTTGAAATTTTTTTGATCAACGGATAACATTATAACTGTTTTAAAAACAAATAATAATGCGTAATAAATAACTAAAACGTAATCATACATCTAATTTTCATATTTTGACTAAAATTTTTTATTTTTCAAATCGTCAGAAAGAGATGAACCAGAAAATTAAAGAAATTTAATAAAACAATAAAAAAAGGTTCAATAAAGACGAAATTAAGTAACATAAAATTTGACTTAATGGCTTATTTTTATCTTCTTTGATTTTTATTTGTATTTTTATATAAAAAAAAGTTTTATTTTTTCGACTTATCTCGATTAGAGGAGCTAAAAAATATAATATATTGATTAAACGATGAAAAAAATTTACAAAAAAAAAAAATAAAAAAAATAAAATAAAATAAATAAATAAATAATTAACCCAAACCAGGCCATATAGATTTGGACTTTCAATATAAAGGCGTTGTAACGTTTTGTGCAAATTTTCAGGAGTAATTTATAGAAGAAAATGAAAAAATACTTTTCTTCCCATTTATATGAGAGTAATTAAAGAAAAAAATTCAATGACATATAATAATTGTATTACGATATGGATGTTCATGATGTTTATGTTTCAAAATAAAAATAAAAATTATTCAAAAATTCGTTTCAACAAATAAGTTCATAATGCATAATGACATGTGTTTAATTGATACTAAATAATTCAAAAATATGAGAAAAAATGATTAAGAGTCTCAGCATCAATGACTTCACCATGTGTTACAATAATGTATAGTATAAATATCTTAAATTTGAATATTCTATAATGTTTTTCTTTTTTCGAGACAAAAGTTTTATCTTATTAGAAGGATTAAAATAGGGACTACGGAAAAAAAATGGTTTTAAAATTTCAATAGAAATGAAAAGGGTTTTTTTAATCAAATGCCACCTAAATGCGACATAAACTGTATAGAAAAAATTAATGAGTAGAATAAAAATACGATAAAGGAGGAGGAGAGAATTTCGAAATTAGTCAAAATAGTTTTTTTTTTTTTTTGTAACACATATTTTTGGTAGCTTTTCAGTAACATATATTGTTAGCGAAAATCCCTACCAATTTAAACCAATTGAAATTATTTTCATAGAGCATTCTTGTATGCCGTTTATATATATACTAGAGATAATCTGTGCTTAAAAACACTTCTGCTATTTTTTCTTAAGGTTGCTTATGTATTTTAATACTTAATTTTAAACTTTACTTTTCAAAAAATAATTCATATAAAAAAATAATTGAAAGAATATCAACATTAGTTAACTCGGATATTAATAAAGAAAAAAAAAATATTAAGCAAAACAACAAACTAAATTATCAAGAGTATTGAGAAAAATTAAAACACTACTATCGAAAAAAAGCTTATGCTTTGTTGTTATTACACAACTACGCAAATCACTTTTTTTATTATCTGAAATGTATGAACTACTTTTTTAATACAATTACAATTGAAGCCATTGATTGCTTCAATTTTTGTCCAGCGTTAAATTACTACATAAAAGTCACATCAAGTCTGCTAATTTGTCAATAATTTAATAATTAATTAATTAGTCAGTTTTAAGATACTCAATTAAAAATACAACATTATTAGTTTGTTAATTGGTAAAAGTAAAAAAAATAAGAAAATATGGTAAAAGTAAAAATAAAATTATTTGTTTCATTTTAAAGGTTAGATTTTTTTCATGTACATTAATGCCATGTCAAAAGTTCTATCTTGTTATATAAATAGATATTCAATTCTAAAAATTTAAAAGTGAGAAAAAAATAATATTAATAATTTAATAATTAGTTAATTAACCAATTTTAAGGTATTCAATTAAAAATATAATTTTATTAGTATTTTAATTTAGATGTAAAAAATAGAAAAAATAACAAAAATAAAAATTATATTATATTTTCATTTGATTAGTAAAAGGAAAAGTAATAACAATTAATATTTTTTTATTTACTTTTTAACAAAAAAGAACATAAGGGAGGAGATAGAACAAAATGCAAGACCAAAATTATTTTATTTTAATTATTAGATTTTTGACATCTATATAATGTCACATCAAAAATTTTAACTTGTATTATATATGGACACACCAATGTAGCTTATGCTTCGAAATTTTTTAAAAAATATATGTTGTTAAACTAGTCAAACATTTTTAAAAATGCATACCAATGAATGTTTATTTAGAAACTTTTTCATAACTCAAATTTTTTCTGGAAAATATATTTTTTTGGGAAAGCAGTTCAAATTGGTAGGGTAAATTTACTTCATTCAACTTAAATGAGAATTCTTTTATAAATTGATTTGTTGGCGGTTGTCAGAGATGATCGTTGTCAAAGGTCACTGGAGCTTGCCAGTGGTCACCGAAGGTGGAGGTGAAGATAGAGGTAAAGGTAAAAAAACGAGGTATTGAGGTGAAATGATGAGTATTTAAAGTAGTAAGAGTATTTTCAATTTAATACAATGGATTTTAAAAGTCAAAATTCTTTTTATTAGACCTAATATTGTATGAAATATTAATTACAGACCTTATACTAAAAGCCCCTAAAAAAATAAGGTTAACTTACCAAAAAATTGTTCCCTTGGTATAGTCCCGCGTTTATATTGCGAGACTCAAATTAACAATAAACTATATCCCATGGTAAAAATTGCCCTATTCACCTTAAGGTATTAAGTGCCATTGGGATGTTGAACCATGTTATAGTAGCAAATTATATCCCAGATATCAAGTTTAGTACTGATAATACGGTATAGTTATACAACTTCTCAGATTATCCTAAAGATATTTGAGGACATTTGCATGGAGGTAACCCTATAATAATGAAGAGCTCGACGGAAAAAGAAATGTAGAGGGAATCGAACTATCTCTTTCACTATGAAAACAAGTGAAAAGGAAAGACGTTCCAAAGTCCCTTCTCAGGAGTCATCATCATTAGCAAGGATAATGTCAACATCTTGTATTTACGAAGGAATTTACGCATTTTTGCCGGAGTAGATATTAGTCGGCGAAATTTTCTCATTTGTAAGAAAATTTGAAAAAGTATACGAAAACGAGGGAAAAAAAAACTGGACGCAAGGATTGAGGTTTGAAATTACCTACGAAAGGAAAAAATTACTTATTGGAGGAGAACGAGTGTTTTTGACCAGGGAAAACAATGGGACTTGGGCTAAAGAAGAAAGGGGTAGAAGAAAGCTTGGGAGCTTTGATGACATTAATGGCATAAAGTGAAATAAAATATCAAACAGAGCCTTTCATAAGAGAAAAAAGTGGGAAAGCGTGCAAGGAGTATTAACGGCACCATACAATGATGTGACGCTTTGCTTGGACGAAGTGACGCATGGCCTGCATCTGAACTAATTCCCATCTGACATGTCTGCTTTTTTGGGCCCAAGGAACTGTTATAAAGATGGGGAAAATTTTGAAAAGGCAAAAAACTTGAGTGAGGGCTAGTCGAGCTTCGAACGAGATATTCAACAAAGTAAAAATCAAAAGGACCTAAGCCTCCAAGCAAAAATGACCGAACTCCTAAAGGGAGTAAGTTTCATACAAAAAACGCAGTCCGACCGAAGAGATCAAGGGTCGAATCACTACGATGAGATAACCTTTGCTTCGTAAGACAAAAAATCACCGAAAAAGCAAAAGCTTTAGCTCTTTCCAAAGCCCATGACACATAAAAGAGCAGAAATTGAGAATAGTCGAAAGATAATAAGATATTAGGCCCATGCCTAATTCCTTCCAACACAATCCATTGAGCCTAGACACACAAAAAAAGCAAACCATGATAAACCCCGACCAGGCCTAATGACCAGCCGGAGTGTCAGGGATTTAATCCTTATCCCTGTACTGATACAACAGGATAATAAAGAAGAATTTTCGGAATCAAGAGAGGGTTTTCCAGAATTAAGGGAGGGTTTTCCTATGGAGGAGAAATGCCAACGAGATAATTAGAGACCCCTAATTCCTTGGTTCTAAGGGATAAAAAGAAATAAACAAATTAATTTTAAAATCAACCAAGGTCAAAACAACGCATATAAATGAAACCATACCCCTAGGGGCAAAGCTATAAAAAAGTAGTGCTAAGTTTTTCTCCAAAAAGCTGTGAAAGTAAAATTGAGTTGAGCGTTGAAGTGTTTTCCGATCAACTTTGGCTGAATAGTGTTAAAAAAGTTTTTTGTCTTGTCGGATAAAAGAAGAAATAAAAAAAGTGGGGTCAACAGTTCAACGACTTAAGGAAGATATTTCGTTGGGCCAAAGCGTTATGTAGAGTTAAAGAGGAGGTCTAGACCTCGATTGTGCTAGTTTTATAACACGTGCAATTTTTATAATAATATATAATTTATATGATAATTCATAAAAAATTCACATAAAAATTTATTTTACTATCCAATTCTCATTTTAATTATAATTTATGGTCTTTTATGTTAATACATTAACACACTATACTTATAATTTCTTTTGCTATCTCCAAATTACAAAATGACACTATTATGATTTTAAGATTTTAAACATTTTACACCAAACTTCTTTAGCAAAAATTAACATGTTAATTATTTTCTGTAATGCCCCAAAATATAATATATTAGGAATTGAAATATGTTATCATTTTCATTAGAGAATCAATAATAAATAAGAGACTTAACTAATTAACTTATCATTTTATTTTTAGAATCTATGGTCAATGAAATAAATAGTAGACTTGTAGTTTTATATTTTATAAATACAAAAATTTTAAAAATTAGAATCAACAGTTTCAATCTCAAAGAGTTAACAACATATTGTTATTATATATAATATAGATATAATAAATTTTAAATTTTGAACTAATCACAAAAAAATAAATTTTTTTCACTTGGCAAACCTTGCCTTCGATACAAAGGTGATGCTTAACATTACTGAAACTAGTAACTTATATATAAATTATAACCCGTAACAAAAGTTGTAAGTATTTGGTAAAAATTGTAACTTGTGGTTAAAATAAAAGATAAAATAATTATAAGTTATAGCGAAAATTAAAGGTGTGCGCGGGTCGAGTTGGGTTGGAAATGTTTAAGAAAATTTTATTTCTTATGAATTATAAGAAATTTATATAACTATAAACATATATATGAAGTTGAGATTTGTTGTATGTAAAAATCCGATAACTAATATATACTTTAGGCGGGCTGGGTTGTGTTAGGTTGGGTTGATGGTGAGTTGAAAAAATATAACTCGTAATCAATTCATATTCATTACTTTTTTACCCAGCCCACTCAACCACATAACACACATAGGTTGAGTTATGTTAACGGGTTGAAGTGGATTATCGAATTGTTTGCACACTCCTAACCAAAATAATTGGTATTTAAAAGAATTTATAACTTATAATTAAAATTAATAGTAAAAAAATTAGCTTTGTTAAAACACTCAAAAGCGGCCAAAACCCACCTCATGCATAAAGAGTTCGTTTGGCAATCGGGTTTAAGTTGACTTTTTAGTTTTAAACCACTTTAAGTCAAAAAGTTAAAATGTTTGTTTGATTGGAATATGAGTAGCTTTTAAGTGAAATACTTAAAGTGATTTTAAGTTAAAAGGCAAAAAATTTTATTTAAAATTGTTATAATTTTTAAAAATTTATTTTTAAATAATTTTATATTTAATATGAATTTTATTTAATAGATTTTAATGAATAAATTTTTAAAATATAATTTTTATAAAAATAAAAAACTAATTTTAAGCCGATTTTAAATCGGTTGCCAAAGGTGGGGAAATAATGAATAAATACCCCTATCTTTCTCTCTCCCACGTCCGAGAAATTTCTCCACTTCCACTTCCACTTCCACTTCCACTTCCCACCATTTCCTGAATCCTGGTGATGGGTAATTGCCAAAATACCACCATAAAGGCATCGCAATCTACCCTGCTGGCGTTTCTTGTCCCAAACTAAAGTTTGCCCTGCGTCCTCCCTTCGAATATCTCATTCATCTCAATCGTTAAGTTTGAAGGGAGAATTACTCAGCTTTCTTAAGACAGCAAATTGATTTTCCCAGAGGTAAATGGTACTCATGACTTGCAACTTCTATACGAGTGCTGTCTCTCGGTTATCGAACTCATTTTCTCTTGAGTTGATTTTGCTAAAATTAAAAAAAAAAAACTAAACTTTGGCGGAAATTAGGCTCTTGAATCGATAACCGTATCTCTTTGCAACTCCATATGATAATTCCATGGTGCATCGCACTCTACTTTAAAGTTGTTTTCTTTCGCTCAATATGTTTTTTTTTTTTTTTGGCCATGCTATCCACCCTCTACTGTACGGTGGATAATAAAATAATGGGATAAAAATTTTCTAATAGATAATACACTTTGGAGGTATAGTCTTCGCTTTCATAAATAACAAATATCTGTACACTTTTTGGCACGGTTAGCATACTCCTTTTTTGTTTTCTCATTTTCCCCTCTTTTTGGTTCATTTTGAGTTTTGTGCGGTTAACACTTTTGATTCTTTAAAATTTGTCACTGAGTTGAGGGGTGAACAGCGCAAGTCCTCTTTCTTACACATAATCAAAGAAAGAGTTATTGTCATGCAATTTACCTGGTTATAATAGTCGGTGAAAGAATCGTTGCAATTGTTCACTACTTCACTATTTCTCAGCACTAGCTTCTAACGCAGTAATTTAGAAATGGCAAAGCTCTTTTGATTGAAACAATGATTGTTTAAATTTTGTTAACTTTTTATGGCAGGGGTGGTGGGTACTACTGTTGCAGTTACTGGTTCTATCCTTAAAATTAAAAGTTTGTCCAGAGTCCGAGTTGCATATTAGGTTTGGTAAAATGTCTCAATTTGGACATGTTTCTGCGATCAACTTGATTGGGCACAGCAATGTGATAAGCTTTTGGAACCCACAATCTACTAAGAGATGGGGTTGCTACCATGGTTCAAGGCAAACCAATGCGGTATCATTTTCAGGGAGTGATTCCATGGGTCATAGGTTCAAAATTCCGAGTAGACTTGCTTTTGGAACCAGATCAAGGACCTTCGTGTGCCCTTTGCAGGTGTGCTTTATAAACCAAAGAGATTGGTTTGGTTTTTTAAAAAATTGTTGCTATTCTATCAAGCAATTTGTTATTTGTTTATCTTGAAGGTGGTTTGCATTGACTATCCAAGACCAGACCTTGACAGTACTGTAAATTTTTTGGAAGCTGCTTACTTATCTTCATCCTTTTGTACTTCTCCTCGTCCAGTTAAACCGTTGAAGGTTGTAATTTCCGGTGCAGGTAAATAATCTTGTTCCATCTTTAATGAAAATTTCCTATTTGTATATTTTGGAAACTTTATTTTTATTTTTTCGTTTACAGATCCCATAATTCTCTCAATTTAAAGTTATGTACCTAATTTTCAAATATGTGGTTGACTCAGTTTTTGTTTTTTATTCGAAGCTTATGTTCTTATTACTAAAAAATGAATTAAAAAAAAAAAATGAACTTGTTACTCAAGGGTCAGTTTGCAGTTCGTGTAGCAAATCTCTGTTACTGAGATTGGTACCTGTCCAAATAGAAACTGCTTGCTGCTCGCTAGCTGAATTAGAATGGTCTGAACCTGTTCTATGGTCGATATAGGCATGGTGCACCTTGCAATCTTGCATAAGTTTTGAATATTGAGGCATCAGCTTTAATAGAAACCACTTCCTATTTGGTAGCTTGGTTTTTGTGGCCTAAACTTTCTTTGTTACTTTTAACTGAGGGGTGGAGCT
>JAULJZ010079293.1:0-12740 GCA_032270985.1 Heliamphora pulchella | reverse complement strand
ATTAATTGCACTAGTGTTATCACATTTTATAGGAATATGATCTAAGTGAAAACCATAGTCTTCTAATTGTTGTTTCATCCAAAGAACTTTTGCACAATAGCTTTCAGCTGCAATGTACTCAGCCTCGGCTGTAGATAATGGTAACTAAGTTCTGCTTCTTGCTAAACCAAGAGATTAGTGAATGTCTTAGGAATTGACAAGTACCACTTGTACTTTTTTTATCTACTTTGTATCCGAAAAAATCAGTATCTAAATAGCCAAATAACTCAAAGGATATTCCTCTAAGATAAAATAATTCTAGATTTTGTGTACCGAAAAGGTATCTAAAGATGTGCTTAACGGCGATCACATATAATTTTTTAGAATTTGATTGAAATCTAACACACATGCATACACTAAATATAATATCCAGACGACTAGCAGTTAAATATAAGAGAGATCCGATCATACCTCTATAACGCTTTTCATCCACTGCTATGCCATCTTTATCTTTGTCAAGCTTTATTATAGAATACATTGGAGTTCTCATGAATTTTGCCTTTAGCATATCGAACCTCTTCAATATGTCCCTCGTGTATTTAGCTTGATTGATATAGATTCCTTCTTGAGTTTGTTTATTTTGGAGTCCGAGAAAATAGTTGAGCTCACCCATCATGCTCATCTCGAATTCTCCCTACATACATTTAGCAAAGTCTTTGCAAAGAGATTCGTTAGTTACACCAAAAATTATATCATCTATATAAATTTGTACAACTAGCATGTCATTTCCTTGAGACTTGATGAAAAGCGTAGTATCTATTTTTTCTCTTGAAAACTCATTTTCAATCAAGAATTTACTTAGTCTTTCATACCATACTCTAGGTGCTTGCTTTAAACCATAGAGAGTTTTGGTAAGTTTATAAACATGGTTTGAAAAATCTAAATTTTCAAAGTCAGGAGGTTGTTTCATAAAAACTTCCTCCGAGATAAAACCATTTAAAAAGGCACTCTTGACATCCATTTGATAGAGTTTGAAAATTTTAAAGTATGCATAAACAAGCAACATCCTAATGGCTTAAAGCCTAGCCACGGGAACAAAAGTCTCATCAAAATCAATATTTTCTTCTTGATTGTAACCTTGGGCTACCAATCGAGCTTTATTCCTAAGAACTACTCTATTCTCATCCATTTTATTTTTAAAAACTCATTTTGTGCCAATAATGGAGTGTTCTTTAGGTCTTGGGACTAAAGTCTAAACCTTGTTTCTTTCAAATTGATTTAGCTCTTCTTGCATAATTAAGATCTAAAACTCATCGTTTTCAGCTTTCTCAAAATATTTTGGTTCAGTCGGGGAGAGAAATACTAAATTATCACAAACATTATGTAGAGAGGAACGAGTTTTGATACCTTGCGATGGATCAACAGTTGTAAGATCTTTCGGGTGACTATAAGCATACTTCCACTCTTTAGGTAAGTCTGAATTTTTTGGATTTACAAATTCAACAATCTGTTGAACTGCATTTTGTTGAGCATTTGAAGCTTCCTCTTGATTTGGCTCCTCATTTTCTTTGATGAAAATATCTTCAACACCTTTTTCTATGTCTAACAAATTATCTTTACAAAATTTCTTTGAAGAACCAAGGTTAGCTTCATCAAAAAAAAATATGTATAGATTCTTCAACAACTAGGGTCCTTTTGTTGAACACTCTATATGCTTTACTAGATATAGAATATCTTAAAAAAATACTTTCATCAGATTTTGCGTCGAACTTGTCCAAAAGTTCTTTGTTGTTGTTCAAAACAAAGCATTTGCACCCAAAGGCACAAAAGTAGCTGATGTTAGATTTTCTTCCATTCTATAACTCATATGGGATTTTCTTGAGAGAAACTCTTATCATAACTCTGTTTATGAAAAAACAAGCGGTATTAACAGTATCGGCCCAAAAGTATCGTGGTAAATTATTTTTACAGAGCATGGTTCTAGTTATTTTTTCTAATATCCTATTCTTTCTCTCAACAACTCTATTTTGTTGAGGTGTTCTAGGAGCAGAGAAGTTATGATTAATACCATTTTCATCACAAAACTTTTCAAACTCTTTGTTTTCAAATTTTCTACCATGATCACTTCGGATGCTTGTATTTTGAAAACTTTTTTTATTTTGAACTCTCCGAGACAGTTTTGCAAAAGAGGCAAAGGTTTCATCTTTATGAGCTAAAAATAGCACCCAAGTATATCTAAAGAATTCATTAACAATAACAAAGGCATATCTCTTGCCTCCAAAGCTTAAAGTCCTTATTGGACCAAACAAATCCATGTGCAATAATTGTAATGGCCTAAAAGTTAAAATCTCATTTTTAAAATAAAAAGAACTTCTAACTTGTTTGCCTTATTGATATGTATCACACACTTTATCTTTTTTAAATTTAATTTGGGGTAACCCAATCACTAATTCTTTTTTCAAAAATTTAGAAATTAAGTTTATGTGTGCATGTCCAAGCCTTCTATGCCATAACTAACTATTATCACTTAAGGTGGCCAAGCACTTGGTGTCATTCTTAGAAAGATCATTGAGGGTAAATGTATAAATATTTTCATACCTATGACCTTCAAAGATAACTTTGTTGTTGGTTGAATCTTCAATAACACACTTGGCATGATCAAACACAACTTTGTAACTTTTGTCCAAAAGTTGGCTTATACTAAGTAGGTTATGTTTTAAACCATCAATAAGCAAAATATTTTCAATAGAAGGAGAAAGAATTTTACCAATACAGTCAATTCCTATGATTTTCCTTTGCTATTGTCTCCAAAATTCATAAATCCACCATCTTTTGGTTTGAGAGATACAAATATCGATTGGTCGCCTGTCATGTGTCTTGAGCAAGCGCTATCGAGATACCACATCCCCTCCTTGAATGACGATTTGAGACATACTTGTAAGGAGAATTAAGTTTTAATATTTGGTACCCAAATTTTCTTGGATCCTTTGATGTTAGTACCTTGAGGGTGTGTTCCTTTAGGAACACAAGCCTTCTTGACAGAATTAGTTAACAGATTTCTATGTAGACAGTATGTCACAATGTGTCCATGCTCATAACAATAAAAACAAGTGGCATTTATATGATTAGATGATACCTTGACAAAATTATTGCTTACAAATTTTTGTTTATTCTTGGGTTTATACCCGATTCCAGCTTTGTCAAAAATATATTTTTACATGCCAAAAAGTTTATCCAAGTTGTTCTTTCCTTGAGTGAATTTGTAAATAATTTTTGTAAGATCCTCAATCTTTTCACTCAAAGCTTTGTTTTCTTTTTTCAAAACAGAAACTTGTTTTGATAAAACAAATTTTTTACTCTTCAAAGTTTCAATTTCAGTTAAGGAGAAAATAACTAACTTTTTCAAAATAGAATTTTTTGTACCAATTTTTCTCTATTCATCATGTAAATTTTCAAATGCACTTTGCAATTCATCTAAGAAAAAGGAGTTAGGAATTACCTCATCATCTTATCTGGCCATGAGGCATAGATTAGCTACTTCATTTTCTTTCTTTTCATCTTCTGAGCTGTTGTCGTCACTTTCATCCCACGCAGCTATCATGGCCTTTTTGAAGCCCTTTTAAAATTATTTTTTGAGCTGAGGACATTCAACTTTTACATGTCCAGGCTTTTTACACTCATAGTAGATAATTTTTTCCTTTTTGAATTCGTTCCTGAACTTGCTAGAGTCACTTTTGAATTTGGTAGGCTTGCCTCAGTGTCCTTCCTTCTTGAAGAACTCTCTTCCTCCTTGTTTCTTATTTCTAAGACTTTTTGAATTTCTTTGTGATGACAACCATGTCTTCATTTTCATCACTTAAGGAGTCTTCCTCAGATTCTTCTTCATGAGTTGAGGACTTAAAGGTGATGCCTTTCTTCTTTTTGTTGTCTTCCTCTTCGTCCATCTTAATGTTCATCTCATGGGACATGAGAGAACCAAGGAGCTCTTCTAAACTGAGAGTGTTGGGGTCTTTAGCTTCTTTAATAGCTGTGACATTTGCTTCCCAACTCTTAGGCATACACCTAATAATTTTTCTTATCATTTCTGCATTAGTATAAATCTTACCAAGAGATTTTAGTCCGTTAATAATGTTAGTGAAGCGAGTAAACATATCAAAAATTGTTTCATCATACTTCATTTTGAATAATTCATAGTTATGCACAAGCAGACTGATTTTTGACTATTTCACTTAATTTGTACCCTCATTGGTAACTTCGAGTCTATCCCATATTTTTTTTGCAGTGTCATATGTAGAGATCCTATTGAACTCATTTGGGTAAAGTGAGCAATATAGGAGATTCATAACTTTAGTATTTTTTTATATCTCCCTAATATCAGTTTTAGTCCATTCAGCCTCTAGTTTAGGGACGGTAGCCCCTTGAACAGTTTTAGTAGGTCTTTTAGGTCCATTTATAATAATCCGTCAAAGGTCATAGTCTACGTCTTGAATGTAAATTCTCATTCTAGCCTTCCAATAATTGTAATTTGTTCTATTGAACAAATGGGGTCTATTGGTCGACTGACCTTCGAATTGGATAGGTCAAATGGTAGTAGTTGCCATATAAACTCTTAAACTGTTAAGTCAAAAACAAGAGCTCAATGTCTGATACCAATTGTTAGTTTTAGAAAACCCAAGAGGTGGGTGAATTGGATTTTTTAAAAAAAATAACAATTTTAAAAAAATTTTCAAAAACCTTTTAATAAAGCAAACAAATATAGCAATTTAATAAAAGATTAAGCAATACAAATATTAAAGAGGTTAGAGATAGAGAGATTGAATCAGACACCAAAGATCTGTAGTGATTTGGCTTCTTCCAAGCCTACGTCTACTCCTCAAGTTCTCCCTTGAGTATTTTCATTATATAGAATGCTTCACGGGCGCATTCCAAACTTTTACAACTTCAAGACTTTGCTTGAGCTATCCGAATATTTACGGGCATATTCAAAAATCTAACACAGTTTCAAGAAGATCTTATGAAAATAATTCTCTATTTTCTTCCAATCTCTCTTAAACTCTTCTTTGATGAGATTTACTCACTTACTCAAAGGATAAATGGTGACTTACCATTGAATACAATAAATGAAGAGTATTTATAAGAAACGCTCACTCTCTTTATAGAAATAATTTACAATAAATGAGAAGATAAAGAGAGATGAGAAACAAGAGTTTGAGATTTAGCAATAAATAAGGGCTTGAGAATTTTGAGTTTGATTCAAGTAATAGAATAGTAAATGTAAGTCTCTAGTTTTAGTAAATGCTGAGAAGTTACTATTTATATAAGCTCTTGTATATTCATAACCGTTGGAGGTAGGTGAGAGTAATAAATACCAAAAATCTAACCGTTAAGGTTTATCGCGAATTTAAATTTTCGTCGCCTGTGTCGACACAAATACCTTTAGCGTCGACACAAAGTGTCTAGGGCAGGGATCTTCAAGTGGTTGGGTCGACACAAATCTTCTGAGGGGTCAACACAATTTCTGCACACTACCTCACTAACATCATGGTGTCGACACCTTTGGATCTAGTGTCGACTCGTTTAAAATTTCATCATCCAAGGAGGACCATTTGTGTCGACTCATTTTGCCTTTGGCGTCGACACTAAATTCTGCAAGAAACCTCGGTTCTTTTGTGTCGGCGTATTTGGACTTTGGTGTCGACACCATAAATTCTTCAGATGGGCTCAGGATTTTTGTGTCGACTCATCTTGCCTTTGTGTCGACACCTAAAATCTGTAGGTAATCTCAGTTGTTTTGTGTCAACACAATTTTAATTTGTGTCGACCCAAAATTTCAGATATCTAAAGTGTGAAGCACTTTTGTGTTGACACAAAACTTATTTGTGTCGACTCATTTTGAGTCCTGAGGGCTTCGGCTCTTTTGTGTTGACACAAAACTTGTTTGTGTTGACACTAAACTTTGATAACTGAAGATCAACTTCATGAAACTATTAGGGTGTCAAACCATTTGTTCAATATGTGCTGACACACTTGATATGTTTCAAGTATACTTTTCCTAAAAAGTGTTTAACTTATTTTTTAATTGAGTTCAACACAAAATATTCTCAATTAAGAATATATAAATATTTTAATCATTTTGAGAGATAAGTCATTTTTTTGGTTAGGGTGTCAACTGTATTGTTCAAAATATGTTACCACTTTCATTTTAGAAATATAAAATATTATCATTTTAAATCCATTTATTCTTAAAAAAAGAATTATCAAAATTATCAAAATCAAAATAAAAATCCTTTGTGCTAACATATTTAATTAGAAAATATGGATATAATATTGACAATTACAACCATATGAATGTAAATGCATTGGTTATGACAATAGCAACATTGTAAGTTGCAATTATCAAATATGTTAGCACTACTTTGATAAATCAATAAACTAAGTACAAGTGTGCAATGTGAACAACAACTAAGATTAATAACAAATTACACTAAACAAATCATGCGTATTAACCACATGCTTACAAGTCCACGGATTAAATAGTAAACTAAATCAACTATACTAATAAATGAAACATGCGATTTGAAATTGAAATTAATCCAGCCACTCCAAAGGATAGAGAGCGAAGAGGGAAAGGCCGGGGATCCAAGCAAAATACCTGGATCACAAGTAAATCCTCAAATTGGGGAGATGTGATCAATAATTCAATCCTCAAGTAATGCTCCAAGTCAAGTGTAGGCAAGGGTTAAGCAGAGTTTCGTTATTAGTAGTAAATCTCTCGATACTTTGGCAAGGTGTTGGTGTTAGAATTCTTCTATCTTCCGACCCGTCAAAGCTCAAAATCATATCTAAGGTACAGTATTTATAAAGTTCATCTACCAATAGAGTGCTGACACATTTTGAGACACATCAGGCCATTTGGAGTTGGAGGTCACCGGGTTTGAAGTGAGCAGTTGCCATAAAAATGAAGTTTCCAAAAAGTTCATATGGCGTTCGCCACAATAAAGTTGGCGACCCCATGGTTTACATGTGGCAGTCGTCACGTTAGTTAGGGTTTTCAAGAGATTCTTATGTAGGTCGCCATAATCAAAGTTAGCTGTCCCACAGTTTAGTTAGCGGTTCAAGGTAATTTTACTAATTTAAAGGTTTTGATCATTTGGTTCAAATCACTAAGCTTAGATCACTTTCCAAAGATTGTTCAAAAGCACCATTCTACTTGTTTTCATCATCGAATTCACCTGAATCAACCTAAGATTGGCAGAGTCAAATTTGGGTATCTACACCTATATATACTCTAGCCAACCACGGCAGTGGTGTTAGGTCTAGGTACATGTTTTGAACTCTGATAATAACATCTCGAGAACTGTACAATTCCTTTAAAATTGAGCTACCCGTTCACTTGAACTTGAGCAACCGAGCTCTTTGAGCTTGATCTACCTCAGCACTTAATTGTTCTGGATGTTAAGCTCGATTCTTATTTGTTGCCGTGAATGCTAAGTCAGTTAATTGATTATTTAACCTCCCTCAGCTAGTTTTGTAATTAAATAGTTAAATATGTAATTTTCACTATGAACAAGGGCACATACGCACTTGAGGACCAATGCATCCCGAACTGAAAATGTAATATAATTATAGTACTCTTTATTTTTTTGTATTTTTTAAGCTATTATGTTTGTACCCCACTAAAAATAAAAAATTACTTTTATTACCTCTATAATTTTTTTCTTTTATTTTTGTATTTGTACCCCCACAAAATTGTACTTTTATCTTAAATATATAAGTAAAAAATGAAAAAAAAAAACAAAAAGAACTAACTTCCCTTTTTTGGGAGCTATTAAATGCACTTTCCTTTTTTTTTTTTTTAAAGTACAATTATGATTCCTATCAAAACTTAAACTTGAAATAAAAAAAAAATCAAACATGTACCAAAAATCAATTATAACCTTAACATGAACCAAAACACGTTTAATAAGTCAAAGACAACCTTCATATTCAAAACTTTTAGTAAAACAAATATTCCATTCATCTAAGGTAATAAAAATAATTTAAAAATCTCAAATTTATATATATATATATATATATATGTGTGTGTGTTGCATTCGAACTCTTCGATTTGAATCTTGGATGTTTTTTAAATACTGTGAATCAAATTATTTTGAACAATTTTCAATTTAAATTTTTAATCGATTAGAATTGTACAATTCAATTTAGATCGACCATCACAGATTGGTTCCTCTTTTTTTTTTTTCACCATAACTCCTTTGACAACTATAACTTTTTGATTTTTTAACTAAAAAAAAATTAATATAATCTATTTGGAAAAAAAAAACATTCAATTGTCAAAATATCAAATCAAAACACTAGTTCTTAGAATATTAATTAAATCTCTAACCACTTTTAAAATATAATAATACATCACATTCATAACTTATTTACTACCACTATCAACTACATATAATTTTTATTGTTAAATATATAAAATAGCAAAATTATTCAATTTGAACAAAAAAAATTAACTTTTTATCCAAATAAATAATTTAAAAAAAAACTAATTTAAAATATAAGTTACTAAATAACCTATTTTAAACTAAATTTAACTTTTTACCTAAAAACATAAAAAAAAAAAAAAATTAATTTTTAAACTAGTTGCTAGTCGCCCTCATCGTCTCACACTTGCCCTGAATGGAAAAAAGTTGCTTATTTTTCATTATAGATTTTTCGTTTTCAGTAAATTTTTTTATTATTTAGTCAAACTGTTATACTTTTTAGACTTCTCTCATCAAGACGGGTCAAAAAGTAAAATTTTTTGATCAAAATATAAAAAAAATTAAAAAAATAAAAATAAGTAAAAATAAGCTAATAAGTCAAATCGAATGTTGCTTATTTTTTGTCTTTAATGAATTTTTTTATTTTTTGACCAAGATATTTTATTTTTTGAGTTCATTTCATTCAGACCATTTGAAAAAATAAAAAAAAATTATTTAAAAATTAATTAAAATTAAAAAAAAAACAAAAAAAAGCAAAATATTACTTGCCCGACCACTAACTTTAAAAACTACATTGGATACTGGTACGAGTTACGACTAATATATTTTACGCACCCAGTAGATCGCAATTTTTTACAACTCTCACAAGTAATATTTGTTTGGTTGTATAAATTTTTTTAATGAAGTCTTTTTTTATATATTATTTAAAATTGTTATAAATTTAAAAGAGAAAAATAAAAAATAACCAAAAAAGTTAGGTAAAATCTAACAAAACCTTAAAAAAATTTGGCCAATATATAACTAAAGTTCAGAAAAATTACAAAACAAATACAAAAAAAAAAACTTACAAATTCTACACCGAACATATGCTACCAAATAAATAACATAAAATTTTAGTTATTCAAAATATTAAAAACAGCGGGTGGAAATACCATTAACGTATTTTTTCAAAATATTCCAAATTTTATATTATTTATTTTTATCTAAATTTTTAACTTTTGATTAATCTTTTTAACTTCAACTAAGCCAATTTAGTTCATATGGGCGCCAGAGAGAAGTTGTCTTGTGTTATAGGATACCAGCAATTATTCGAGTCTAAAGTTATTTTGAACATAATTTAATTATAAAATTAATTTTAAATAATGAATATTTTTTTAATATTAGGGATAATAATGTAATAAAATGATTTTAATAGTCTAACCATAAGCTCCTAATATTACTATAAAAGGATTTACAAAATTAATTATATTTTTTGAACACCATATATCTATGTATTAAAAATATATTTTTAATGAAAAATAATGAACAAAGTTGAATTAAAAGTGAATTGAGAAATAAACTAAAACTTAAGTGAAGAGACATAAAAGAAGAGAAATATAAGACAAATATTGAACAACTGTCAAGCAGAACAAATTTCAACATCTACCATTCACACTTATAATATAGATGGAATGACTTTCTGAGTTTTTATTTTTTCAAAAAGGTAATTTAGCCCGATTTCTAATAAAGTTAGTTTTTTTACAAAAAAAAAAAAAAATGTTAACTTTTAAGTCATACTATTTGATTTTTAAAAAAAATTAATTAATTTTTTTTATTTCTTAATTCAAAAAAAAAGTATATACATATTTCAAACAGCCTAACTTTTTTGAATTAAAATTATTATAATACCTTTAATTAAAAAAAATTAACCATCTTCACAAAAATATAAAAAAAATCGTACCAATATTCCAAACGCTATAACTTAAAAGCAAAAAATAATAGCATATTAGAAATTTTAATAAAAAGTAAAAAAACAAAAAAAGTTACTATAAAAAGTCATTCCAAACACTTGAATTTTTTTTATTTTTCTTTTTTTTAAAAAAAATTTAAATATCTTAAAAATTAAATTTTTTGGATATTCCAAACAAAACCTTACATTCTTATTGAGCATATTATTGTTATTTCAATTTAAAAATTAATTTGATTCGCTAATAAATAAAAAGGAGGAGTTGTTAAAAAGCAGGCCAAACCGGGGGGGGGGTAGCTTTATTGAGGAAGCGATGCTTTACAGAGGAAGGTAGGAAAGGGACGGGTCAAGGCGTTTACCAATTGCTCCTGAGTCCTGAGTCCTGAGTCCTGAGTCCTGGCGCTAGAGTAGAGACAGTGGGCTCGGGGATCGAGGCCCGACATAATATATCGTATCTGCCTTCCTCGCTATCGAATTTAATTTCCCTCCGCCATTTAATCTACGGAATTTTATCTATTCGAGGCTAGAAAAACACAAGTGGTCCAGCCTCCTGCGAGAGAGCACCTTGTTGTGATCTAAGTTATAATCCAAGTTATAGGCCCGTTTCGGTACTCTTTATTTATTTATTTATTTATTTATTTATTTATTTATTAATAAATAAATCAACAAGTATTTAAGCTATTTTATTTGGCTAATTTATTTATTTGTTTACTTACCTATTTGATTATCTAAACGAGTTTATTAAATTTATAAATCAACTTATTTGCTTATTGCCTACCTAAACGAACTTATTTATTTATTTATTTATTTATTTAATTTTTTACTTATTTGACTACCCAAACGATATGACTTATTTTTTAACTTATAAACCAATAAGCAAATAAGCAAGGTTACCCAAACAGGGCCATAGTAAGGGTATTGTGAAGGTATTTTGAATTTTAATTTAAATTTTATAATTTAATTGAAATTATTTATTATTTTATATTTGATAAATACTTAATATGTGTGAAAATTTAGAATAATCAAATATTGTTATTCATATAATTGAATTATGTTTGTTTTCAAATAAAATAATCAATTTATAAGATTTTAAAAATAAAATGTATGTTAAATGTGAACCTATAAATAATTATATCTAATTGACTTAATATTTTATACAAATTAATTATTCATCAAATATAAAATAATAAATAATTTTAATCAAATTATAAAATTTAAATTAAATCTCAAAATACACTCACAGCAGCTCCTGCTGGAACCCGCACCCCAACTCCTCCAAGACGCCAATGCCCCGGTTTCGTTTCACACTTTCTGCTTTTGGGTTTTTCAAAATATATTTAAAAGTTTTATAACTTTTTGTTTTTGTTTTTCACTTATAATAAATATAAATATATTAACCCGGTTTAGACTAAATTTCAAAATTTTTATTTTTTTCTTGAGTTTTTTAGTCTTTTAATTAAAAATTCTTACTTTTTCAAATCGTTTTGATAAGATAAACTAAAAAAATAACAAAATTTAGACATCCAAGCATGCCTTCAATAATAAGTTTGATTTTGGTCTAGTTTCTTATATGTTATTTTTTTTAGTGAGATTTTTAAGTGCTAGTTTAAATAAGTAATTTTCTAAATTTTTTGTTATAAAAAATCAAAAAATAAAAAAAATTACGTAAAAATGAAAACATAGATATGACAAACAAATCACCATATGCTTTGATGGTGGTGGCTTTTCTACTATTTCAGTGATTTTGTTTTATAAAAGAATTTTGTCCTAATAAATATATTTTTAAAATAATACAAAAAAATGGATATGACAAAGGTATCGCTTAGAACTTACTCTTATGCTTGGTTTCGTAACTTGGTTTTAAAGCAGAATATTTATTTAAAATTATTTTAAAATAAATAAGTAAAAAGTTCATTGGTAAATAGTAAAGATGACTTTAGTAGTATTTGACAAAATTATTACTGGATAGTTTAAAGCATCTCCAATACTATTTTGTAAAATAATTAATTAAAAAATAATAAAAAATACACTCTCTATTTTAATTAATTATTTTTTTAGATATTCACTATAACACTGCTCTTTATTTTGGCTATATATTTCTAACTCCAAAAATGCTTTTTGCTTCAAAACTCGACCTTGATATCATCGTATTCGGCGTCTTCACCGTCGTAGATTAGGGTTCCCGATCTCATCATCTCTGACGTCTTTCAGAAGATCTGCGGAGGGATCGGAAAAGGCTGTAGCTTCACTTCCATGCCAGAACATCTTCCATGGCCAGAGCTTCAATGGCCAAAGCTTGCAATTTTGAATCGTTGGTTGCCATTTTCAAATCTAAAGCTTCCATGGCCAGAGTTGCCATTTTTGAATCGTGAGCTGCCATTTTCAAATTTGAAGCTTCCATGGCCAGAAGCTTCAATGACCAGAGCTTCACTTCCATGTAGAAATGGTAATTTTTTTCGTCTCGTACGGTCCCCACATGTCTTCATTCCGGTTTGTATGGATATTTTTTTTGCTCTGAATAACAAACGAGATAAGAATGATATTTACTCTTCTCG
>JAULJZ010079282.1:0-12741 GCA_032270985.1 Heliamphora pulchella | reverse complement strand
GTCCCTTGAGCTTGTGGCACATCTATGGATGTATCTAGATTGAGTTGGGATGTAGGTATTGGACCTATTGATTGAGTCTTCTTTACATTAAACGTGAGTTTCAAATTGATATATGTATATGTATACATGATGGGTGTATTCCTTTAAAATTGATGTGATGCTCTGATATCAACCTTGTATTATGGGTATGTGGTAACATTATAATCTATAAGAAATTGGTAATACTGTGATTTATGAGAAACTGTGGAACGAAAGTTGGGAAATGAGAAATTGAATATTGAAAGTTGTGATGGTAACTTTGGGTTGAGAATCATAATGATATAGTATGGTAATGAGTGGGAGAGGAACCATTTATGGGTGGGACTCCCGAGTTGTGAAAATGAATCTAATTAATCTAAAATGAACCGTACGGATTGATGTGGAATAAGTTGGGCTAGCGGCTCCGTGGTGAAAGACCAGAAACTTGCGCAAAACCACATGCCCACGGGTTAGTCTCCGAAATGTGGTATTGTATCGTGATGAGTTATAGAGCTATCTATTACCCAATGGCTTCGCGTCGCCTATTGGGATTAATAGGGAGAGATTTCTATAAGCTTCACCTGACATTGGTTCATTAAAAGTGATACGATTTTGTAAAAACTGAAAATAAAAATGAAGAATTGATGAATGGTAAAGAAACGGATAAATGGAGAAAAATCTGGGTATGCGTGAGTGTGTGTTAAAGGAAAAATTTGGTGAAAATGTGCATTTTTCTTTGGTCACACCCATCACACCTCACAAGTCATGCATTATATATGAGTTAATCTTTATCCTACGAGTTTTGGCTCATGTATATATGTTAAACACATTTCAGGTTCCGAAAAGCGGGGTGATGCTAAAGCTATGGATGCTTTTGGAAAGAACAAAGAATGGGAGCCATGATTTCTCTGTGTCTTCATTTTTGTTGTATATAAGATAATGAAAATGATGTAATGAAAGTGACAATTAATGTTGAATGTATGTAATTTCAAACTCTTGTGATAGACCTGGGAATGTAATCTTGGACTGATCGTTTAAAAAAAATGTTTACATGTGATATACAATGTTTTTCCTATACCTTGGAGTAGTATCTATGGATAAGATTTATATATAGCATGTTTGGGGCTTAACTCACGGACCCGGGTTTTGGCCGTGACAACGTCACCACCCTAAGGTTAAATTTCATCAATTTCTTAAAATTTAGTGAAGCCCATAATTCTCGACCCAATGAAATGAGATATACGGCACTATGCTAAAATATAGATTTTTAACTTCGAAAGCGACCTCATGCCAAGTACATGGTTATTAACATGCGAAAAATAATTATAAAACTCATGCTAACATGCTTAGGCCTAAAGAACATAGTAGTTACGCACTTAAATTGAGTCAAGCTCTCATGTAACTAAATTTATCACCAATAATCATGTAAATAAATTAAATTCAGTACCATGCACCACAATCATCCAAACAAGGCATAGCACAATCATAGGACATAAATGGAAATGACTTGAACACATAATCACACATTAATCACATTCAGGATTTTAGTTTTTGCTTATACTTTTAGGGTTTCAAAAATATTAAACCTTCAAATTAAAATCTGAATATTGGTAAGTACCTCATTTGTGATGTTCTGAACACTTTTTGTGAAGAAAACGTTTCTAGATTTTGCCTCTAAAATCTCGGTTTTTGGAAAACAAAAATCGGTTACAGAAAGTGTGCATGCTTTAGCATGACAGTGTGCTTTTTAGTCGACTTTAAAAGTTAAAAATGAGGACTTACTCCTACTGAACTTTTTTTAAAATTTTTTTATAGAGGTAGATATTTAAGGTATGAAGCTCTAGGATTTGACCTTGCTAAAAAAATATTTATATTTTATTTTTAATCAATTATTTACCAAATAGTGTCCAGATTTGACATCTTTTGGGAGAATCAGCACAACTCTCTCTACATTCAAGCTTTTCAAGTGATTTTAGTGGGGTTTGCAAGATAAAAAAATATATAATTATTCCCACTAGTTTCATACAAAAAGATTTCTTCTACAAAAAATGATGTTGCTCCAAATTTGTCCTTCTAGACGCATTTTTATCTATTTTTGAACCCAAATTTTAAAAATATGAAAATAAATGAACTAGACTTCAAAAAAACTTATGCATGGAGAGAATATCAACATAATATTATAGTAATATTTTCGAAGCCGTAGCCCAAGTCTAGGCCCAAAAAGAAAATGAAAGAAACTTGAATTTTTTACTAAACGCCTTAGGACAGATTCATGCATAAATAAGGTCTTGACTCTTTGACCCATGATCTATCCATGCATGGCTATATCCCTCTTATATATGATTTATATAAGAGTTATACAACATCTTTGAGGATCAAAAAAAAAAAAGGAATGGAGGACGAAGAGAGAAAATATAGATGATTCTTAGGTCTCAAGACCTAATCTCATGAAATTTGAGCAAAGATCTTGAGCCCTTGAGTTTTTGGAGCCAAGGAGATCAAGATTGAGAAAAATAGGTGTATATAGATGTTATTCCTACCTTAAAACGGGGCTAGAGTTGTTGAAAGTTGAAGAAGATGGAGGATGAACACCGAAGAGAATGCTTGGAGATGCAAAACACCAAGGCCTCCTTCCTTTTTTCTTCCTCTCTTTCTCTCTACCTCACTCTAGGCTAAGACTTATAAATTTTGAAAACAATTTTCTGGTTTGGGAGAGTAGTGGCCGAACCATGGGTTCATGGAGGTGGTGTCCCTTTTAAAATAAAATTTTGGCTAGTGGAGGCTCAATAATGCTTGGTGTAGGAGATGATATGACTAGCACCACACAATGAGCATGCATGTATGACACAAACAATTAAAAAATGGGTTGAGTGTGTATACCTCCAAAGTGGCCGGCCATGCTATATAATTTAGGTGCCAAATTTGAATTTTAATTGTATTATAATGGTTTATTAAAGTTTTCATGATATATTTATATCACATTGTTCAAGAATTAATTTAATGCATATTTTTAATCATAAATCTTATGGAATTAAATTAATATAATAATTTTAGGCTTAGTACTTTATCTCTATAATTTAATTTGATTATAGCATCATTTGATTGCGGTGGTTAGGCTAAGTTAATTCTATTATATAATTTTGTCTCTTGATGCATATTTTTTATCACCTTTTTGCTAATGTTGAATTAAATATAACTTTAGGTTTAAAATCTTAATTTCATAATTTAATATTAATTTACCATTATTTAATTTTTTATGTAGAAATTTTTTCTTAATTTAGGTCCTTTTATAATCATGTGTGATTTTGACTCAAAATTAGTTTGATTATTGTATTAGAATTTTATAAGCCTTTTTATAATACCAAATACATATGCCTATATATATATATATACTTGATTAGGTGTTGAAAAAATGAGTTAGTGGGTTTGTCCTAGTGACATATTTTAATTGGGCCATATTAACTAGAAATTAAAATTTAGTATTTTTGTTAACCATTATTATTAAATTTGATATTAGGTTTGTCACTATTATTGTTTCTTTATTTAGCTACTTCATTACTATTTTTATTGTTATTACTAATATTATCGTTATTTATTTAATGCCATCATATTTACTCTATTTATTTTATTTGTTACTATTATTATAATTAAAACTCCCTTTTTATGTTAATTAAATAATTCTTCGAGTTTGGAGGTCACTTTCGTGTTCTAGAGTTTTAGTTCTAGATTCAGACTCTATGTTAGTTCGTTAAGATTTTTATTAGTGGTAATTCTAATTAAATTAACTATTTTATCGTCGCTAATAAGGTACCATAAAGTCAGGTCCTTACAATAAGTCTTCTAAATGGGATCTAAGCTAAAATCTCCTATATATAAAACAAGAACCATGTTTTCAAACTAAGGACCACCAGATATTTGCAAAAATATTTTTATCACGACTTTTTAATTAGTTTTTCAATAGCATATGAAATGTCAAAAAAAAAATATAATGTATCTAAAATTTTTTATTTTTTTTAATGGTGACCACATCAATCAAAATTTGTTATATCATGCATAACTCAAAGGCATTAAGCCCATACATCTACACATATCAAACTTAGACGCAGCATTGTGATTTATTCCCTATATGAATCTGATTGACATATCCTACTAGATAATTGTGCACCCGTTGAAACACTAGAAGCACTTCTTAATAATCAGAGTCATCCATTGGAATATCTCCTAAACTTTTAACTATGTGTATTTAACTATGCTTATATAAACTATGACATATCACTGTGAGATTTCAAAACTAATACAAAACATGTAAAAAATACTTAAGTAGCTATCAAGTACTCATTTTAGAAAAATACATATCACAAATATTGTTTTTTCAAATAACTTTTGAGGAAAGGGTATTTTAGTAAAAGATACATAGCATGCAGAATTACTCACCCGCGGTTCAAAGAAGTATATTGATTAATCATCACCCTAAATTATGCAAATCTAAGAGACCTATTTAGAGTTAATTAGCGATGAGTCCCCGTAGGGATCTGGTCCCTTGAAATTTAAAAGGATTTATTTAAAACTCGTTGTGGTCTGTTTTATGGCAAATGATTGAATGCTTAATTGTGGAAAAGAATTAAAATTTGATCGTGATAATGACTATTAGTAATAATTATATTCTTGGTAGTGCATGAAAACAATTATTCTGGATTATTTGGGTGAGTCTTGAGGTGTTTAGCTTATGATTCGGTTCTTTTATGCATATTTTGTTCGGGTTCCCACCTAGTACGGACTGCTCGAGCTGCCTAGGGCCTGCTTGAGGGAAAAGGTGGCAGAAAATTTTTAAAAATCAGAACAGAGGGGGCCGCTCGAGCGGCCCCAAGCCTAGTCAAGCGGACTATCAGTGAACAAACTTTTAAAATCGCGGGTTAAGCCTTTCTTTTTTATTTACCTCTTTACCTTCTCTCTCTATACTTGTGTTAGAAATCCTAGAGCGCCCCTTGGTGCTTCTTAGGGTTTTTCTTACTCCATTAGTGGTGATTTTTTATTTCTCTCTTGGTGGAACACCCATTGGAAGCACAAGCTTGGCATTGAAAGCTTTCTTCTCACCTTTCAATTGGAGGTCTTCGTGTTTGGAGCATGCTAGTACTCCATACTTGTGCCTTGTGAATTTAAGAGATATGATCTATGACTTCTCATGAACATTGTTGGATATGGGTCGATTATTTTCAATTTACATATAAAATTATGATAAATCTATATTTTTGAAACTCTAAGTTAGGGTTTAATGTTAAAATATGTTAAATCTTTGATTTATGGATTATTTAAGGTAATTATAATTTGTTGTTGTTGTTGGATATGGTTGGGTTTTAAGGATGTGGAATTAGGGTTTGGTTTATGGGGTAATCTTTTGAAAAATTGGGAATTTTTAGATTGATGATCTCAATAGCAAAGCTGGTTAATGATTTTGTAAATTTTGTGTTGTGGGGGCCTATTTACATGTATAAAATTCATGAACTTAATGATATTTGAAACTCACAAAATAATGGGTTGGGGATTTGAACGAACCATGTGAACTTTTTGGATTTTGAGAACTACAAGGTGTTGGTTTAGATTTTAAGCTAATTAAACCCAAATATATGAAATTGGGTAAATATGAAGAATCATGGGATGTTTGGGTGGGGTTTTGAGTTGATTAAAATCCAAATGTGAAATGGGTGCATATCTGGGATTAATAATGATTGTAACCCTCTTGTTGTTGGGTGTTAACGAGAGGAACCATGTTTGGGTCGGACTCGCGTTTAAGATGTTAAAAATGATGATGTAAATGAATCAATTTGGGATTTGCGGATTGTAATTATGGGCTAGTCTAGCTCCTTGGTAAAAGATCACAAACCTGCGTAGATTTGGATACCTTACCCATCGGCTAATAACCGAGAA
Organism: Heliamphora pulchella; assembly: GCA_032270985.1. Classification (NCBI taxonomy): domain Eukaryota; kingdom Viridiplantae; phylum Streptophyta; class Magnoliopsida; order Ericales; family Sarraceniaceae; genus Heliamphora; species Heliamphora pulchella. The sequence continues at coordinate 6,798 of JAULJZ010079282.1, read as the reverse complement.
GGGCGCGCTAGTCGCAGTGGGTTATAGAACATATTTTCCACTTGGTGGGCCTCACATGGCCCGATCGGTAGTAGCCATGCATGGGTCTATAAGCTCGTCCGACGTCGGTTCTTAAAATTTTAAAACCATAATTGGGTTGGATGCTTGGCCCACAGTGAAAGATCGTAAAAAGTACATGAATTGAATTGGGTTAGGCACTTGCCTCTCGGTGAAAGACTGTAATATAGTCCTTGAATCAAGTTAGATTGTAAAATCATGAAATGGTTGAGATATGAAGAGAAGTGGGTAAAGTGTGTGTACATGTGTGTATGTGTATGTGGGAGTTGTGGAAATTGATAATTTGAAATGGGTGTAATGAAATTGAGATAAAAGACTAAATGATGGATTGTAAGGAAATTTGGGTCTAATTTGCATAAGAAAAATTGGTTATGTAAATGGGTTTTTGGTAAAGAATAGAATTTGGTTTTGATAAATCTGTGTTGCATTTCGCATAACCATCCTCGCATGTCATGGATATGTTCATTGTTAGTCAATTTTATACGAGTTTCGGCTCATATTGTTTAATAACATTTCAGGTGATAGCGGGAAGAAAGCTATGGACTGAGAAGTACGGTCTTAGAGACCCTTTTGTGTAGCTTAGTAGAATTACACACCCATTGATGATACCTTTTGAGAATATAAATTGTAAAGATGTAATTCTCCTGAACACTTTGTATGGATGTTTGTGGGTTTGAGTAACTCGTTTTGTAAGACCCTAAGATTATAATCTTGTATCTTGTATGCATGTGAGGGTGTTAGACTGGTCTTATGGTTGGATTCCTTGGCTTGGGATGGAATATTGTGATTTCAAACTTTGGACAATTAGAAATCTCAAATTGAATAGAGATGTTTTCTTACTAAATGTATATTTTCCTTGAAATTTGAGCATATCGTAAAACATGTTCAAAACTTATGAAAATCAAGTGTCTTCCTAACATTTAGAAAAAATTTTAGGATTTTGGCCAGAAATCTCTCGGGTACCTCATCACTCGAGTGGTTGAGGGCCCGCTCAAGCGGACAGTCGTTGTTAGGAAATTTTGGGACTTTTGGTTTAAAAAGGGGAGGTTTTGTTTGTATCTTTAGGGCCAAATTGATCTTTTTGGGAGAATCTTGCAAAAGTAATTAAGTCCTTTTACCCTTATTGTTAGCCCAAGGGCTTTTTAATTAGATTTTGATAATTTTTATAATTCATTTTCAAAGAATAAATTGATTTAAAAAGATAATATTTAATATTTTTAAAAAGATAGTGTTGATACAAAATGACAAATGAGTTGACACCTATAACCATATGAGATGACTCATATCTCAAATAGATTGACATTTAAGTATTCTTGAATAAGAATATTTTTTGTTGACCCTAATTGATATTTGAGTCAACACCTTAAGGCAAAGAATACTTGATGATCTTAAATGTGCCAACACCTTTGAGCTAAGGAGTTGACACCTTAACTTGTTTATCTAAGATGTTTCAGGTATTAAACTTTGAGTCGACACAAAAGAACCGAGACTCTCTGCACTTAAAAAGAGTCTACACAAATTTAGTTTGAGTCAACACCAAGTGATTCTTCACTTTGGTTATTCGGGATTTTGAGTCGACCCAAATTAAAAATGAGTCGACACAACTATTCCGAGCCTACTTGAAGAATCCTGAATCGACACAAAAGTTAAAATGAGTCGACACAAAATCCCCGAAGGTTCTTGTACTTTTTAGTGTCGACACCAAAGGCAATTCAAGTCAACACAAAAAGGTCCTCCCATAATGCTTAAGAACAAAAAGAGTCGACACTGGATGTATTTGTGTCGACACCGTTGTGTTGGTGAAAAGAATGCAGAAATCGTGTCAACACCAATAAAGAACCAAGCTCTAGAAGATTTGTGTCGACACCTGCGACGAAATTCAAAATATGCGGCAGAGTTCAACGGTTGAATTTTTAGCATTTATTGCTTCCACCTACGTTTAACGGTCATGAATCTTCAAGAGCTTATTGAAGGAGTTACTCCTCAGCATTTAAAATAACTAGAGACTTATATTCACTGTTGTTTTGCTTGATTCAAAATCAAAATCTCTCAGGCACTTATTTATTGCTTATAACTCGAGCTCTTGTATCTCATCTCTTTACTTCTCATTTATTGCCAATCATTTTGTAAAGAGAGAGTGATACTGATTATAACACCCCATTTATTATATCTAAGGGTGAGTCACCATTCATCTTTTGAGTGAGTGAGTAAATCTTATCAAAGAAGAACTTAAGAGATTAGAGGAAAAATAGGAGTGTATTTTTCGTTGGATCATCTTAATGTTGTAAAGGTTTTGAATGCACCCGTAAGCATTCTACATTAGTTAAATTCTCAATAGAAGTCTTAGGGAGTGGATGTAGGTTTAGAAGAAGCCAAACCACTATAAATCTCGCTGTCCAGTTTATTTTTTCTATCCTTCACCTCTTTAATATTTGCATTACCTTATTCTTTGATTATACTTGCTATAATTATTTAGGATATTAAAAGGTTTTTGAATTTTTTTTTAAAATTGTTATTATCTTTTTAAATCCCAATTCACCCCATCTTAGGTTATCTAAAACAAGCACTTATCTTTGATGAGAAAATTAGAAGTTTGGACTCTTTTTACAAAGTATTTTTTCTTTACAAGCTCGTTGGGCTTGGATATCTTAAATCGGGTTCTTTTCTTCATAAAATCATACGAGTTTATATTGCTACAAAATTAGAGCGCTAGAGTCCCATTTTTACTAATTGTTTTTAGTTAAGTTCTAGTTACAAGTTGACTATTCCACAAGTTTCTATTTTAAAATTTTTTAATAAATCTGGACTGTAATGCCTCAATTTGAAGTCTTATTAACAAATAATGGATATATGTTTGTATGTAGGTTTAGTTCAATATATTCGGTAAGTCGATTTTTATTTTTCGGTAATGTGTTGCGGATCTTTGGAGATTGAGATTTGCTAACCTGTGTAAATTCAAATTTGAAATTGGCTTGCACCAACGTTGATTCATATTGTCCCAAAAGTTCAACAATTGCAGACGTCAAATGTCACGTCCCAAAATCCAGGGTCACGTGAAAATCTACCAAACACCAATTTTATGAAAATATAAGTTTTCATATCTTTAAATTCGCCTGTTTAAAACATAAGAAAACCCAATAAGAAACTCTCATAAACAGTAAACATCCTGTATAACATGCATAAGTATATCGCTTTATAGCGTACAAAATTGCCTTCAGGAATAGGCATACCAACAAGAAGGAAAATCATAAAATTCTTTTGCCACCACGGGCATCACCAAAGTTACTCATGGTCATCATCCAAAGCATCACCTGAAAATAGTTTTACAGAAAATTCCACCCGTGAGCCGAAACCCAATAGAAACAGACAATACAACTGTAAAGCATGAAATATGCAATCATATAGAGTGGGAGCGTACTCAACCACAAACCAAAAAAGGCTTTAGGTCATAGAACCCCAAGTTTCCCATAAACCTCCAAAACAGTTTTTTCCTTCACAACTAAGTGTTTAAACAATGCAAAACACATTTTACAGTTGAAGGAAAAATAGTAATCAAAACATCATTCTCTCACGGAATGTACATCGTGGAAAAAAAGGATAAGATCCTATGTACCGACTCTGTCACACAGACAATGGTGGCAACTATAAACTCTTGTCTATTACCCTAATCCTAAACCACTTAAAGCCTGCTAGGTAATGACAAGTTTTATACGGAGCACCACGACGTAAAAGCTAACTTTACGAGCCCGACAACCCGAGTGAAAAGAACACCCAAATCGACCTTCTTTACGGGAACTACCCCGAAGGATAACAAAGGTACCTACACTGCGCACGTTTCTGAACTTTCACCGAGGGCAACTCGTGCCAAATACACGTCATCTTGGTACATCTAGATAATCTTTTAAAAATAGTACCGTAGCTCAACTACGAAAATATTTCCTCAAAATAATACATTATACATGTATATAGATCCATCCATCAATATGGAGATCGACAAAACATTTTTAAAATATTTTTTTCTATTTTCAACAAAACGTTTCAAAACCTGAGACTCAACCCCGAAGGCGAGCTCTAAATCTCCAAAACACTGAGTGTTAAGATTTTTCACAAAACCACCATTTTCTACCAAAATCCACCATTTTCAAGAAAATCCTTTGAAAACCATACTACCACGTGTTATATAGTGCTATAAGCCAAGAAAAACTAACAACATGCTTTCTATTAGAAAAACAATGCTTAGACAGAAAATATGACATTTGATGCATTTTTACTCAGTAAAAATACATACAATTACATATAACACTCTCATAACAGTAGTAGGTCTAGAATCCTACCTCGTTGGGTCAAAACCTGACACCTCAAAAACCGAACCTCGTCGGAACGAGAATCTGACCGGATGAGCGCGAAGCTAACAGCGTAGATAGTAAGGATCCACAAGCTGATCGTCGAAAATAAGGCTCGAGTAGGTCACATATGTAGAGAGAAGGCAGAGAACAAGAAAGAAATAAGCTTTTCCAAACATTTCAGCCCCTTCTTCTACTTATAAGCACGCCAAAAAGCCTGTTCAGTCGACTGAAGAGGCCACTTCAGTTGACTGAAGCGCCTCGAAAAACTCAAATCGCCTTAGTCCAGTCGACCGAACTCAAGAAAAGTGGTTCAGTCGACTGGGCCAAGCCCTCCAGTCAACTGAACCAAAGGTTCTTAACCTACTGGTTTCCACTTCAGTCAACTGAACTCACCAGTTCAGTCGACCGAACCTGCTTGGTCCAACATACTATTTTGAGTCTCGGTTTTGTGTTCTAAGGCCAACCCAACAAGCCTAAACAAGGACCGAGAAAGCGTGAAACACATCGACATGATATTCTACAACTCCAAAATATAAACCATGCATCGACAATATATAACATGAAGGAGAAACACGTAATCATGTATAAATAATTCAAATTAACATGGTTCGGAGTCTCACGTCAAAGAAACCTGGTGACAGTAAAAGATTATTGCATTGATCTGATATATGCCCTTAATGCATTCCATTTTTATCCATTACTTTAAGACGTTTATAGAATTCGTTTCTCATAATTCTTGGCAATTAGATTCTCATTTTTTTTTGCATTTTTATCCATTAACCTCATAGTATTCAATTAGAGTTTTTTACCGATGTTTCGATTTTTCCATGTTTTTCAAGTTAAGTTTAGTGGCGAAGCACCCAATAGGAGTTTCTCACCATTTCTTATGTTTACATTCTTTTTTTTTTGCATTAACATCTTAGTTAATGATACATTCTCATTTTTCTTTAATAACTCATGTATGTAGTACCTAACTAGAAATTTCTCATTGTTTTTGTTTTCGCATTCTCATGTTTTGTATTAACATCATTGTTAATGAGACATTCTTATTCTTGTTTTTGTATGATGAGTTTCTCATAATTTTGTTGTGTTTACCATTTTTTGAGTTTCTTATAATTTTTTGTATGTAAACAAGGCATTCTCATTTTTTTTTTGGTAATATTTGCTCATTTGAATTTAACAATTTTTGCTTAAGTTACTAAAAATTGATATTATGCATGCTATGTTGAGATACCAAGATATGGAACGTGAGACCCTAACCTATTTTATTTTTTTAAATGATTTGAGTGTTGATAGAGTTGGAGTTAACTCTTGACCTCGGTGTGTTGGGTTTTTGTTCCTTCAAAGTAGAGCATCAGGTGTACTTGTGTTTTAAGGTTGTTTGGGTTTAAAAAGGGGCATGTTTGGTTTGGTTTGGTTTAAGGCTAAAAAACCTGTTCTATCGCAGAAATCTTTTTTCTTCATCATCCAGTCGATTAGATTGGGTGATCTAGTCGACCGGGGTGGTAGTGTGTGCATCCAGTCGACTGGATTGGGGATCCAGTCGACTAAACCCCTGTATATTGCCGCATTTATAAATATCAGAGGCTTGGAGATATTTTGGAAAAGTTAGCTTCTAAGTTAAGTTTCGATTTTCTTTGCATTCTCTCTAGATTTTGATGGGCTTGGGGGTCAATTTTTAGCGATCGGACAGTAGATCCATGATATTGGTGCTGGGGGCTTCGCATCTATCCTGATAAAATTATGTTTCGTTGAGGTTCAACTTTCAAGACGTCGAGCTTTTAGCTCAATGAGGTAGGATCCTAGACTATCTTGTCGTTAAAGGGTGCTACATGCAACTATATACTTTTTCACCAGTAGAAAATGCTTTAAATGTTGTTTTTCATGTTTAAATCTTGTTGTTAGATAAAAAATCTATTTTTATGCTTTTTCTTGATTTATTACATGATTCGGATTTGTGGATGTCCGTGGTTTTCAAAAAGGTAATTTTGGGTTGTTGGATACCTATGAGATGTTCTATCTACGTGACATGTTGGTTGAGTGACTCGTCGGGATTAAGTGACTTTGTGGCTGTGATGCCAGATTCATTTTTGGTTGTGTAGAACCTTGTCTAGGATAATAGTGTATCGCCTAGTGTCTCTCCAGGGTGAGAATAGTAGTTCGTGATGGAAGATTGGATAGAAGATGAAGGTTTGAATGGAATGCATTCTTTGGTGTTTCAGGTGAGTTAACTGAGCTTCTCGCTGGAGTTAGGTGTTTGTGTTGTTGCTCATGGATCGGTGTCGTGTCACCTTCGTGATGGCATTGTTAGCTTTAGTAGGGTGATGATGTGGTATCAAAGTCGGTGGTCGTCTGGTGATCGTCAGAACTTGAGTAAAGTTTGTACGTGGAGGAT
>JAULJZ010079251.1:0-12744 GCA_032270985.1 Heliamphora pulchella | reverse complement strand
TTTTTTCTATCTAGAATCTCTCAATTGAACAAAGCAGTTAAAGAAAAAAAGCATAAACAACAAGAAAATGTAGCATACTAGGAAAAAAAAAAAGAAAAGAAAAAAGGTAGATTGTTTGGATTAATTTATTTGAGATAATTTTTTTCTCTTTATTTTTTATTAAAATAACAAATATATTTTTATTTTTTTACTTTTAGATTATATTTTTTGACATTTTTGATATGCTAAAAATATAGTTTAAAAACTGATTTTTTACAGGAAAAACCATCATGTTTTAGTGGCTTTTTTTTTTTACTTTTATGCACTTTTTTGATTTTTTTAGGCTAAATCTTTAATTTTTCCAGTTCTTCGTGATCAAACGAATATAAAGTATAACTGATTTGATAAAAGTTAAAAAATTTCATTAAATACGAAAAAAGCCACATAAAAGTTTTAAAATGGTTTTTTCATCTTATATGAACTTTTTAAATCTTTTTGTCAAGTTTTTTTTTTTTTTTTGCTTTTCAAACTTTTCATCACGAGATAAACCTAAAAACTATAATCGTTTAAGCTAACTTAATTTTTTTTTATTAAAAGACGAAAAAATTACATAAAAAAAAAAACTATCTCCCATTGTGCCTAAATGGCTTTTTGATTTTAGCAAAAAAAAACAAACAAACGATGTGACTCATTGCGTAGTTGCGTGTGCAGTGTTTGTTGTTTTTGTTAACCAACAAACATTTTTTTTTTAAGGTAACGTAATTTTAAAATTTTTCGTCACAAGATAAACCTAAATAGTATAATCATTTAAGGTAACGTAATTTTATTTTATTAAAGGACGAAAAAAATTACATTAAAAAAAAAAGCTATCTCACATGTATGCCTAAATGAATTTTTGATTTTAGCAAAAAAAAAAACCAAAAACCAAACGCTGTGTGACTCATTGCGTAGTTGCGTGTGCAGTGTTTGTTGGTTTTTGTATTTGTTAACTGAGTCTGAGTGATCATGGGAAAGTCGTTGCCTCCACTTGCGTTGCCCCAATGATTAGCTCTGAGAAAAACTCGCCCAAACAAATGGTCAAAATATAGGACCGTCCGTTGGTCATGAGGAAATGATGGGCCTTTCCACTCCCATTTGCGTTTCACTTCTCATTTCAAAGCAATCAGAATGCAACCCTTTTTTATCAGGAATAGTAACGGGGCAGGGCCTTGGGATGCGATAAAAATAAATAAATTATATTATATATATATATATATATAAAATATTTAATTAATTTAATTGGGGTAAAACGATGAAAGCAAATACATTCCCAACCTATTTCTTAATAAGAGTAGGAAAACTTTATACAAAAATGAGATAGAAGTTTTAGGTGTACCGTTGTAGGTAAATTTATATGATGTACTGCTTGAATTATGGGCAAAAGATGGGATGTAATATTTGGCATGTATTTTTGGTAAGTCTCTGTATGTGGATGAGCCAACTCATTTTAAGAGTTGGCTAACTTTAACCCGAGTTTGCATCGAAGTACAAGTTAATAAGGAGATTTCAAAATCATTTCTTATAAATTTAGGATATAGAGAACCTTATATTATTCGGTTTAAAATTTCATAGATTTCTTTAAGATATACTAAATATAATATATTTGGTAACAATCTCAAGAATTATTTGAATGCACAAGAGGGTATAATGATTTCTAAATGAGTGTGGAGGAAAAAAGAAGTAAATGACAACAAGAAATCTAGTGAGGAATGAATCGATGTGAAGAAAGTGAAGGATAATAATAATCAAGCTTCTCAACGAAAAGAAAAAGATAATCAAGTTTCTCAAGGGGGCTTGATGATCAACCGTTTATGAAGCTTCTATTGAAAATCATCAAATGTCTTTGATATCCTTTTTTCTTATGAGCTTAGGAAAGAACATAATTGCGAGGAGAAGCAAAATATGAAAAAAGTTGATTATATCATTTTTTTTCAAATGTGTCCACTTTAAAGACACGTTCCCCTCACAATGAGGTTGATAAGGAAAAATCAAAAGGTAAAAGTAAATTAAACTTATCCTCTAGGGATGAGAATAAGAAAAAACTTGATGAGAATATTAGAAATCTCTCCATTACTCGAAAAAAAAGAGATTTTTGGTAATTTTGAGTAGAGTTTAAATTATTGATGACTCGTGTTGATCTTGGATTTTGTTAGCTCTTTTTGAGTCGGGTGAGTTTTTGTGTGTATGTGTGTGTTTTTTTTTTAATCTTTTCTAATCTCTCTACCTGTGAGAGTATTTTATTTTGTTTGTTGGCTAGAGTGATTTCTGATCCTCATTGTATAATCTCTTTTTTTGTATAATATTAATCAATTATTTACCCCCAAAAAAATGAGATAAAAGATGCGGGGCAGGAAAGAAGGAAATCGTTAATCTCTACATTTTATTGTTAATTAGTTTAAAAATTAATTTTTTTTTCATATTTTTAAGTTAAAATATTTATTTCCTTTGTTTGATAATTTGACTTTAAGTCAATTTTTTATTTTATGTCATTTTAACTAAAATAAATAAGAAATTAATTTGATGAAATTTAGGAGTGATTTAAGTCACTTTTTTATAAATAGCTTTAAGCGATTTTAATCTTCTATAATTACATATTGCATCAAAAAAATTTTAATTTTTTTTACATAATTTTATACTCAACATAAATCTTGATTAGTAAATCTCGATGAGTATGTTTTAAATATATAATTTTATATAAAACAAATATTAATACCAAAAACCGTTAGCAAAAAGGTTATATGTAACGTCCCGATTTCATAGCAGTATAAATTCGTATGATTTAATGAAGAAAATAATTCGATTTACGAAATCCAACCCAAAAAAACTTACAGAGAAAATACTTTATAAAAAGAAGCCAAACTTTTAATTTTTTCATTAACGATGCGGTTAAAAAGAGTTGGTTTCCTTTATAAGTAATTTTCCAAATGACCCATTTATACCCTAAAAGATATCCTAAAGATATTTAGCTAAAACCCATTTTAAAATAAAGTTTAATAAAATGTCACCCAGCGGAGTCCGCTCGAGCGGTGAGGTACCCGAGAGTATACTGTCCAAAATTTTAAAAAATTTTCTAAGTATTGAAAAGTCACCAATTTTTCTCATCATTTGAACATAGTTTTAGATAGGCAAACTTGTGAAGTAAAACATACATTTATTAATGAAACAACCTTTTTCGACTCAAAAATCGAGAATCAAACTCTCAAGGTCATGACATTTTATTCAAAACCAATAGATTTAACTCACAAAATGAGCCTTACGCCTTCACATGTATACAAATCATGAATATATAGTCTTAGGGTCTTACAACACGGTTTACTCTAACCCAAAATACATTCATCCAAATATTCAAAATGAGAATTACCTTTATAGTTTTATTTCTCAAAAGATGCTATCAATGAATATGTAATTCTATCAAACTACTCAAAAAGGGGGTTCCACAACCATCCATCTTACTCCAACACTTTTTTTCTGCTATCGCCTAAAATATTGTAAAATAACATGAGCCGAGACTCGTAGAAAATTGACTAACAATGAATATATGTATGATATGCGAGATGGTTATGCGAGATGCAACATATAATTTTCTTCAGAAATCAATTCCGTTTATCCAAATCAAATTCCCACCATATAACCGAGTTTTCATGTAAAAATCATAGTTCAATATTCTAGGACCTTAGTGAATCCAACCGTTTCAACATGTCCCCCACCGTTTGCCAACCAACCCAAGGTTTTTCAAATTCCCTAATTCAGTTATCGATTTAATTAAGTACTAAAATCGGACAGAGCCTATAAATTCATGCGTATTTATCACAATCGGGACACGTGAGGTCCAATGGATAAATACTCATTTTATAGTTCGACACAGAGAGCACGTATTTTTGATTTCCCTCGGAAACATCGATGGGTAGGCAGCTCAAGAGCACGTTTTTACGGGGATTAACCTGAAAGAAGAGCCTACCTTACATTACGTAAGTTTTCGATCTTTCACCGAGGAGCTACTCGAAGCTAAACTTAAACATTCAATTCGGTCACACGTTACTTTAATTATATTATTTTCATTAACAACTAATACGAGTCCAACTGTCAACTCAGTTCCACTCACCAAACCCCACGCCATTACGATTCTAATCTCAACAATCACATATTTTCTCATAATTCGTATATTCCAATGTAAAGGCTCAAAACTCCGAAGTTAACATTTCATATGATTCACATCTACCGATTTACCGGTGTTACACAAAAACCTCAAATCCAACACCCACCATTTTCACGTATCATATAAACTCATGGAATATATATATGTAATAGGTTAATACAACCCCAATTTATCCATAATTTTCATTAATTTCATCATTTAGGTCTCTTAATCCCCAAAACTCCAATTTTTATAGTTTTAACTCAAATTCAAATCCTAACCCATCATTTTTCAATCACAATCATATCCAACGATAACGAAAAGATAGAATCATCTTAAACCATCCACAAATCTAAGATTAACATTTGTTAATATCAAATCCTAACCTAGGGTTTTGAAAATATCATTTTCATACTTTCATGTTTATATTTTCAAATACACAACTCATATTACATAGATAATTAAGGATACTCATAGATCCTGCTTCTTTGATGATAGATCTACATGAAAGAAGCCCTAGCAAGCTTCAACCGCATGAATCTTTAATTGAAAGGCGAGAAGAAAGCTTCCAATGCCAAGCTTAAGTCTTCAATAGATGCTCAACCAAGAGGGAAGCAAGGAATCACCTCATGAGAAGAAAAGAAAGTTCCAATAACTCTCCAAACCCAACCTTAGGTCCCAACTTCTGTTCCAGAGAGAGAGGGATGAAAAGAATGAGGAAGAAATACTTTAACCCGCACTTTAAAGTCTGCTCGCCGACTGTTCGCTTGAGCGGACCTGGGGCCACTCGAGCGGTCCCCACTAACTCAATCTTTAAAAACTACATGCCACTTGTTCGCTCGAGCGGGCACTTTACTACTCAAGCGGTCAATGCTGATAGGGACTATGAACAAAAGATGTGTAAAAGAATCGAATTATAGGTTAAACACCTCAAGGCTCATCCAAACAACCCACAACAATAGTTCTCATGCACTTCCAAGCATACAATTATTGTTAGCAAATGTTATCATGCTCATGTTTTAATTCTCACATGTGATTTACACATTTAACCGTCATCATCTAAAATACCATAACATGTTTTCATTTATTAAATGCAATTCAAACAGAACTGGATTCCTACATTATAAGTATTGGAATTGCCAAACAAGACGATAACTTTTTTGGCTTAAAGTCACCTATCAATCAAGGACTTAGGTTGAAGGTAGACTATTTAATTTGATTAATTAATTTTTAAGCTATTTTTTTTATAATTAGTTGTTTGAGTAAAAGTTTATTTTTTGCTTTTTATTTAAACAAGACAATGTTGTCCTTTTATATGATTTATTATAATAATTATAGTGGTGTTTGGCCAAGTTTCTATTACTAGTTTTTAGTTTCTTCCTACTAATTTTAGATATAAGATACAATCTTATCTAAATATCATAATTTTTGCTACAAATTTAATTACTTTTTTCTTTCTATTTCAGCAGATCAACTGCAAACTACAATTTTTACTAAACACTAACAACTTCTGTTAAAAGTTATAATTTATAAGATACTAGCAATAGTATTTCTAAACACCCTTTATATATAGTTGTCAGTTGCAAAAAAAAAAAAAAATTATCAAGTGTAAGTATTATTTATTTAATTTTTTTTGAATGAGATTGGTTTTGAATATGATGTCATAGCAATTGATGTTCTGATTTATATTTTTTTTACATTTTTTAGTATTGCGAATAGGTTAGGTATTTAAGCTTTTTACCTAGAAAAACTAATAAAAACTTGGTAGCTAATGGTCTTAAAATTATTAGCTAATATAAACCAAGTGCACATCTAGTTTCCCAAATTGAATCATAATTAATCACTCATAAGGCTATGACACTCACAACACAGTAATTATTTGGTAATTTCGCAGTACTATGGAACATATTTACATAGTATTTTTATTCAATCATATAATAAAAAATACTACATGTGGAACAATAGTAGCCCACTTTTGTTGAGGAGATAAAAACAAAAGTGATATACTTTATATATATTGCACATTTTCATTTATTAAAAATATTATGTAAATAAATTACATAATTATCTAAAATACCTAATAATTTTCCAACAACACTATGAATCCCACAAACTTGTAAGTAAATTGTGGTTAATTTTGTGAGAACTATTAGTGGTCCAATTGAATTGGATAGATCATCCGAGATAGGTAGATAAGCATGAATTTGGTTGCCTGCTATCTGCACAATGTGTTAGGTGAAACCTAACCCAACTGGTATTCCTCCCTTCTACTTTTTTTTTTGCAACAAAACTAGTTTTTAAACTAATGTGTTTAGTATTTCTAAAATGTGTTTTATTTTTTTATTTCTTCTTTTAAGAAAAACAATCAACACACATTCCAAATACGGTAATTTATTTCTAGTAAAATGATTATAATACCTTTAATTTTAAAAGTCAACTATAAAAATAAAGCAAAAAACTGTACTAAATAATTTTGACATCTCAACAAAAAGTAGAGAAGTGAAAAGATACCCTAAATAATTTATGCGTCCAATTTATTTATATTTGTATCTTTTTTGAAAAAAAAATTAATCCACTTAAAATTTAAGCTTTTTATATATTCCAAACGGAGGCTAAATATTCTGAGTGTTTAAGATAGATCATTTATCTTTTACATTTAGTGAATTTTAAAAAGTTTTAGTCTAAAATTTTTATATTTTCTAGATTATGTTCGAATCGAAAGGTAAAAAAATAAAACCAAAAATAAAAAAGATAAGAAAAATATTTTTTAATCACTTTTAACTTTATAATTTTTTTAACCCTCTCTCTCTCTCTCTCTCTCTATATATATATATATATATATATATATTGAAAAAAATATTTTCCATTTTAAAAATATTATTTTTAAGTTTTTAATCAATCTATGTCGTAGAATGTGGGAAGTAAAAAATTAAACATCCAAACTCAACATACGAGATTTTTTACGTGAAAAACCCTACTTGGGTAAAAAACTACGAGACTAATTCCAGTCCAGGTAAATCAAGTATTAACTAATTGAACAGTTACACGGTACCCACTTACAAATTTTGATCGAATCCTTAATTCAAACACCTTAAGCTATCTTGTTGAATTCATGTGTACCGTTCCCCGCTTGATTACCGCAGCAACGAATATACTCGAAACTTCACAAGTATTGAATCTTCAATACTTTTACAGCGGCAGAATCCTCCGTCGATAAACATAGAACACCTTCTAAGTTGAACATGAATAATCTCAAAATTTTTAGAACTCGAAAGAAACTTCTGGTCTACTTTAGAATATCTAATTATTGAAGTGCAAAAGTTGATATTTATGGTTGGCCTATGGTCCTATTTATAGGCTTGAAATCCAGGCAATTAGAGTTTCAATCCAATTAAAACTACTTAGGGTCTACTCATGCGTACTTGGGACTGCTCGAGCGGTTATGTGCCAGATTGCATTCTACTTGCACGATTTGGTTTGTACCTTCAACTTTGTCACTAGTACTTTAGTTTTTTGGCTTGAATAAAATTTTGATTGCATTCTGCTTTCACGATTTGGCTTGTACCTTCAACTTTTTATGTTGTACTTTAGTTTCTCAGCTTGAATAAAATTTTAATTCAAAGACTCCTAACCTTTTTAAGACTCTTCACCCATTTAAAACTCACAAATCAATTAAGAGATTCTAAGAAAGTCAAACAAATTAGAACTGCAAGAGTTATCCAATTACAAGAAGTCTAAACACATTAAGGAGTTTTACACTCATAATACAACTTGAATTGCCATAATAAATATGAAAATTAAATTCTTACAAAATAATAATTAATTTCTCAACAATCTTTCTCTTAGCAATTTCAGATAAACACAAAATTCCTAATTACACAAGACACATCTTCAATATGTAATCTCCCAAGAAAAATCTTCAAATCCTGATTCAAGAAATCTTCTTATTCTTCTTTTCATGATCGAACAAAACAAGACAATATTTTCAACAAGATCAAGTAAATAGAAATCATTAGAAACTTAGTTCAAAATCAACTCCAAAAAACAGTGTGCCGCTTGGAAACCACAACGAAAAATCTAAAGAAGCAATCTCATGAAACTGGTTTTCTTGAAATGTTTATAAGCTCTCCATTTTTATTTATTTTTTTATTTTTTAAAATTTAACAACATTATAATAAAATAAATCCTTTTTACATTCAAACCAAACAATATAAATCATTCAATGAAAATGAAAAATTTATGAATTTTCAAAACAAAAACAAACTTAAGATTTAATGAAATGAAGAAATAAAAAAGACTTAGGAAAGAGTTTACTTGATTTTTCTTCAAATTCCAAGTTCAATCCTTATGCGTGATTGATATTTCACGAAATATATTTGAATATTTTTAAGAATTCTCACACTTTTGAAGTCAAACCAGATAAATTTTTAATGTATATTTGTTGAAGAAATATGGAAGCTCCACCTCAAAAAGAACAGTGAAGATTAAAAAAACTTGTTTACGCTTTATTCGGCAGTTGCCACACTAATATGAACGAAAAGATAAGGTTTGCATAGGTGACCATTTCTTTAAGCATGTTCGTACAGTAGCATAAGTGGCGGCTTTCACACTAAAATGAACGAGAAAACAAGGTTCGTATAGGTAACCATTTTCATGTGCATGTTAAAAAAGTAGCATAAATAACGGCTTTCACACTATAACGAATGAAAAGGCAAGGTTTGTATAGGTAGCCATCTCTATAAGTATTTTATAGTACAAACAGTTCTCTATGAGAAAGAACCAGTGGATAGATAGATAGATAGGGGTGGTTATAGACATCAACATCAATATAGGGATTCTACCATCATGGTTAATCAAAAAATATTCTTTAAAAAATATTAAAAAAAGTTTCATTGAAAAATTTAAATACAAGTTTTGTTATCTTTTATTTGAGAAATAATTAAGTATACTCAAAATTATGAATTTTTCAATTTTTTACTGACAAAAATCAATAAGACAGTTTTTCCTTTTGATTTATTTCATAAAAATTGATTTACTTTAAATTAGTCGAATTTTTTATATTTTAAAAGTCAACAGAACTACCACAAAAAAAATATTTACAAGTCAAAAGAACAACCACACACAAAAAAAATATTTACATACATACATACATATATATATATATATATATATAAAACTCATTTTTTTGTTCTTTTCTCTTTTTTTATTCTTTGTTTTTTGTTTTGTTTAAGAGAGAGATAAACATTATTTCGAGACACATGTTCCAGTTGGAGCGCTTCTAAAGGTTTTATCAACAAGTTGGTTTCTTGAGGCACTCAAAACTACATTTTCAATCAAGTCTGACTTTCTAACTCATACAGATCGAATTTTAGGCAAAGAGATCATGAGGGTGCTGGGTTTCTGGAAAAAGATAGTTTTCTGCCAGTTGACCGCTCGAGCGTCCCATGGGTCTGCTCGAGCGCTTGACTGCTAGTGAGCTATTTTGTCTCTCTACCAGTTGTCCGTTCGAGCGTTCACCTGCTAGTGAGCTTTTTCATGCAACAGTCTGATTTGCTCATGCAATTTTTTAAAATTTTTTTCATATTGATACGAAGACAAAACTTTCAACTTTCTACAAAAAGGTTGGATATGACTCACAATACCACAATAATGACAGACAGGTACAAATTTTTAAAAACAATTGATTGTGGTAAAGGTTTTTGAAAAACTTTTCCCGAATTTTGAGGTTTGAATTGATCAAACTTTTTCAAAGAATTTTGACCCGAATTTGTAGGAATGTTGACAGCTTTAACAAAGTTGATTTTACATGTAGTCTTTAAAGTAGATGAATTTTCAACATACCATAATTCAGTTTGGTCTAACACCACTTTCTGCACACTTAAGATTTTTTTCCAAACTCAGGGATCCTGCATTTAACTTCTTGAGAGTGGTATTAGCAGCAAATAGTTCATATTCCAACTCATTGATTCTCGCTTCAAATGAGGTTTTTGAATTTATTGAGTTCTGTAATTCCACTTCTAATTATGACACTTTGGATTTAAGGGAATACTAAGACTCGATAAGTTCATTCATCTGTTTGTCATAACTAACCAATTTTTTAGTCATTTTGAATTTAAAAATTTTTAATTGAGAAACAAGAGCTTGAGACTCGGTCAATTCTGATTTAAGGCCTTCATTCTCTTTTTAAAAAATCTTAATCTTTAATGACAGCTTAGTGATAACTTTTGTCATTTTGTAACTTTCTCTGTACAGTTATCATATGCCCACTAAAGATTTTTGTCACTACCATCATTTGAATCTGAACTTGATTTTGAATTCTCTTTTTCGGAACCACTATGAGAAACACCTGATTCTCGGTCAAAGTATTTAGATTTAGATGAGCCAGCAGATGCAGTGAAGGTAATAATTTTACATTCTTCATATTCTAGCTTGGATTTTGTTTCATTATTACTAGACTCATCATCATCCCACGTGACATAAATTTTTTTTCTTTTTTTTTTTAATTTTTATTTGGACAATCCTGAGTAATATGACCATACCCTTGACATTTAAAACATTGTATCGTCTGATTTTGATTTTTTTAAAAAAAATTCTCATTTTTTGCAACATTCTTACTTTTGTCACCGATTTTTCTGGACATTTCCATGAAGTTAGACTTTTTATTTAAAACAAAATTTTAAAATTTTTAAGAATAAAATTCACAACTTCAGCATCAAAATCTATCTCATCTTCAGTAGATTTTATGTCAACCTTTGATGATTTTAAAACAACACCATTTGATTTTTTAGGTTGACGTAGAGTTGACTCATAAGTCTGAAGGTTTCCAACCAACTGTTCCACTTTAAGAAGATTAATATATTTGCTTTCTTTAATAATGCTGACTTTTGGTTGAAATATTTCAGATAGCAATCGTAATATTTTTCGAACAATATGATATTCTAAAAAATTTTCTCCAAGTATATGATAAGAATTCACAATATCACTCAATTTTGCCTAAAATTCATCAAAGGTCTCACTTTCTTTCAGTCTTAAAGTTTCAAAATTAGTAGTGAGTCTTTGAAATTTTAAAATTTTAACTGTTGAAGTGCCTTCAAGGATATACCATACTTCTTTAGCAATTTCACACCTACAAGTTTGTCGAAATTCTTCTGCTATGCCACTACTAAAGATGGCATTGATAGCCTTACTATTCCAACCTATATTTTAAAAAAAAAATTATCCTATTGTCCGGTTGGTTTTAAAATAAAATTATCCATAGACTTGACAGTAGGTCGGGTATAACCATTAACAACAGAAATTCAAACTCTTTCATCGATAGATTTCAAAAAAGCTCTCATTCGAGCTTTCCAATAAGGGTGATTCCCTCCATCCAACAGGGATGGTCTAATGGTTGAGTTTCCTTCTCTCGAAAATTTTATGAAAAAAATTGATCGAGACTATTTTTTTTTCAAAAAAAATATTTTTAATCAAAAAAATATTATAACCTCTTTTTTTAATCAAAAATAGAATATTATAAATATTTTTGATCAAAAAAAATTGTTGTTATTTTTGAAAAAAATAAATCTGCTCTGATACCAATTGAAAAAAATATTTTTCGTTTTAAAAATATTTTTTTAAAATTTTTAATCAATCTATGTCGTGAAATGCAGAAAGTAAAGAATCAAACATCCAAACTCGACATACGAGATTTTTTACGTTAAAAACCTAACTTGGGTAAAAAATCACGGGATTAATCCAACTTCAGGTAAATCAAGCACTAACCAATTGAACAGTTACAAAACACCCACTTATAGATTTTAATCAAATCCTCAATCTAAATGCCTTAAGCTATCTTACCGAATCCACATGCACTGTTCCCCACAACAATGAATCCTCGAAACTTCACAAGTATTGAATCTTCAAAATTTTCACATTGTCAGAATCCTCCGTCGATAAACATAGAATGCCTTAAGTTAAACACGAACAATCTCAAAATTTTTGAAACTCGAAAAGAACTCCTGATATGCTTTAAAATCTCTAATTATTGAATTGCAGAAATTGATATTCGTGACTGGCCTATGGTCCTATTTATAGGCATAAAAATCAAGCAATTAGAGTTTCAATCAAATTAAAACTGCTTGGGGTCCACTCAGCGCATTTGGGACCACTCGAGCGGTCATGTGTCAGATTGCATTCTGCTTGCACGATTTGGTTTGTACCTTCAGCTTTGTCACTTATACTTTAGTCTTCTGACTTGAATAAAATTCTGATTGCATTATGCTTGCACGATTTGGCTTGTACCTTCATCTTTTTATGTTGTACTTCATTTTTTCAGCTGGAATAAAATTCTGATTCAAAGACTTCTAACATTTTTGAAACTCCTAACCCATTTATGACTCACAAATCAATTAAAAAATTCTAAGAAACCTAAACAAATTAGAACTATAAGAGTTATCTAATTACAAGAAGTTTAAACACATTAGGAGTTTTACACTTATAGTACAACCCGAATTGCCATAATAAATATAAAAATTAAATTCTTACAAAATAATAATTAATTTCCTAACACACACACACACACACACACACACACACACACACATATATATATA
>JAULJZ010079240.1:0-12744 GCA_032270985.1 Heliamphora pulchella | reverse complement strand
GACCTGAAAATTTGGGACAAGACGTGAGATAAAAATAATCAAAAGCCTAGTTACGGCTTAAAATTAAATTTATCGGAAGAAAACCGCAAATTAATAGATCGAGTTAAGATCTAAAAATTCGGGACAAGAAGTGAGATAAAAATAATCAAAAACCTAGTTACGACTTAAAATTAAATTTATCGGAGTGGAGACCGCGAATTAATAGGTCGAGTTAAGACCTAAAAATTTGGAACAATACGTGAGATAAAAATAATCAAAAATCTAGTTACGACTTAAAATTAAATTTATCGGAGTGGAGACCGCGGATGAATAGGTCGAGTTAAGACCTGAAAATTCGGGACAAGATGTGAGATAAAAATAATTAAATGCCTAGTTACGGCTTAAAATAAAATTTATCGGAGTGGAGTAATCACACAAATATTCTGGAAAACACCCAAAATTTTTATTTTAAAAGAATGCACAAAATAAAGAGTTTAGAGAAATAAACACCCAAGATTTTTATTTTATTTTATTTTATATATTTTTTTAACTAACAAAAATAAATTACATGAAGCAAAATCACCAAATGCTAAAAGAACATAACAAAATAACAAAACTCCGAAACAGCCCCTTAGAAACCCTAAACGCAATAATAACGTTCTGACATGGCGGTCGTCGAGATGGAAGTGACGTGACGTTTGACAACCTGGTGGCTGCCAAGGTGAAATCCATCTGACATGGCGGCGGCTCACTTAAAACCCTTACAACATGGCGGTCGCCACAAGTCCCCTCACTAACCTAGCGGTCGCCATAATAGAAGGTGGCGGCCACCAACTCCAAACGCGGCTAAGGATCCTTGAGGCGCGTGGGGTGGGCTCACTTTTCACTTTCTCACACTCTCTCTAGCCCCCCTGCGCTCTCTAACTCTCTCTCTCTTTCTTGCTTCCAAATTCTCTCTTGTTTTCTTCTTGCTCTTTCTTGTTATCACACGATATTTACTCTACTCTTCGTGATTCCGTTCCTTTTCATGGCCGGCTCAGGCCAGGGAGATGATGACTTGGGGGCACGTCAGGGCCCTTTTGCTGCTGGGAGCTCTTCCATGGGGATTCTCGGCGGTACGTCCACTAGTCAGCCTGCCGGTGGGGTAACTGCTATGTAGCCTAGTGCTACGATGGATGCTCTCCTGCTTGAGGCAGAGCGTGCCTCTCGCCAGGTAGCCGAGAAGGAGGCACAGGCAGCTACTGAGGCACAAGCGGCTGCAGATGCTGCCGTCGAGGCTACGGTAGTCGACTTCCTAGATCTAAACGCTAGAGAGGGTCATCCAACACCTTTTGACCCACATAACTATGATCCAGTCCCTCATCGCATATTATACCGCAAGATGAGACGCTACGAGCCTTCTACCGATGCGGCTGTCGTCGACGTCCTTTTGCGGGAGGTTGGCCACCATATCTCTCATTAGCAACCTTTGGTAGGTTACCTATCCCTACTATCTCAAATCCAAAGCATATTTTTATGATATAACAAATGTAGACGCATGCCTAAAATCCCCTATATGATATGATGATGATTTGATTTATGATGATGATTGCTGTGATGACTTGTGCATGTTTTTTGAGATTTGGATATGCAAAACCTAACTTTAGGTACCTATGCAATGGAGTTCAAAACAGTAGGGACACTAGAATTTGAACAAACAATAAAAGGGGCAATTTATTTTATCACGAAAAATAAACGGTTTGAATTTTTTTTTATTTTGATTTTTAAGGAAAACATAAAAAACTAAGGGATTAATTTTTTTTTTTTTGGTTTAGACATTTTTATCACAAATTCTAGAAATTAGAGGTAATTTTATTGAAAATCCTAAAATCTAGGAAAATTTAATAAAAACTAAAAGGGTGTTTTTCACAAGTTTAATAGAAAGAAAATCATGGGAAAAGTCCTAGAAAGAGTTAGGAAGATTTTCAAAGATCATAGGAAAATAAGAAAGTTTTTTAAAAATTCTTAGAAATTTAGAAAAAAAATTTCAAAAATCTTAGAAAAATCAAAGGGAATTATTCAGAAGTTTTAGAGAATCGAGGCAAATTTTCATAAAACTGAGAAAAAATTTTAGAAGCTTTTAGAAAATTTTAGGAATTTGAGACAAATTTTCAAAAAATCGAGGAAAAATTTACAAAAAATTGAGGGATTTTTTCTTATAGAAAATCTTAGAAAATTGAGAGAACTTTTAGAAAAATCCTAGAAAATTAAGAAATTTTTAGAAAAATCCTAGAAATTGAGGAAAACTTTCAAGATGATTCTAGAAATTTTAAGAAAATCCTAGAAAATTTTAAGAAAATTCTAAAAAAAAGAAGAAAAATTTTAGAAAATTAAAAAAATTAAGAAAAAATGGGAAAAGGGGCAAAACAACATCATTAAAGGGGAGATTTTTTTTTTACATGAAAAGATAGAGATCTGCCTGGTGTACCAGGGTTTAGGGTTCCTAGTCTTTTGCTAAGATGTGCAAAAACCAAAGGATCATCACTTATACACGAACCTTGGGTTAAAAAAATTTGCCTGGTTTACCAGGGCTTAGGGTGCCTAGTTTTCTAGGGTTTGAAAAGAACCAAAGGGTCGTCACTTATACACAAATCTAGGGTTAGGATGCCTACTTTTCTAGGGCTTGAAAGGACAGAACGGTCGTTACTTACACACGAACCTAGGGTTAGGGTGCCTAGTCTTATTCTAGAGCTTTGAAAGAACCAAAAGGTCGTCACATACACACGAATCTAGGGTTAGGATGCCTAGTTTTCTAGGGCTTGAAAGAACCGATGGGTCGTCACTTACACACGAACCTAGGGTTAGGGAGATTTACCTGGTTTACCAGGGCTTGAAAGAGCTGAAGGGTTGTCACTTACACACGAACCTAGGGTTTGCTTTCAGATATTTTTTTACAGTTCGCTTGCCCGATCCGTTTTGTATATATTCTCTATTTATCCTCTTCTTCTCAGGCTAGTCACTACATCAAAGGCTTCAGAGGTTTTGCCTCCGGGGAGGTGTTGGAGTGGTACGATGCCCTCCCTGCTATTAGTCAGGCCATTATTGATACCTCTGGCTTTTGTCGATTCATATCCCTGTTGGGTAGGACGAGCAATAACCAGGTCTGGCTGACGGCCCTGGTTGAGCGGTGGTGGGGTACCACCAACACTTTTCATTTCACCAGCTTCGAGGCTACTCTGACGCCTCTAGATTTCACTCTGATCACCGGCATCCGGGTTGGTGGAGCGCCCATTCCATTTGATCCATCTATAGCTTGGTTTGTTGACGCGCTGCTATGTTTCCTCGGAGCTATCCCTGCACAGATAGATAGAGACCGGTTCAATACACCTGATTCTTCAAGCGCTTTCGCCACTTCCACTGCTTTGAGCCTTGCCACTACGAGTGGGTTACCCGGGGCTTTTGATGTATATGTCTGGAACCTCCTTCTTTTCGAACAAGGAGAATACCATTCATCTGCATTACCTCGGCGCCCTCGCTCGTTTGGACCAGGTTGCCTCATTCGACAGGGGAGGAGCTTCTCTTGCCACCCTCTATGGATTCATGCGGACACTGACCCGGTTCCCCTAGGAGCTCAGCATTGGGGGATACTGGAGGGTCTGGGAGGTATGATTTAGCTTCTACATTTTTCCATTCACTTCCATTCTTCTGTTATCCATTATTTACTGATTGACACCTTCTTCTTTGCAGCTGTGGACTTACGAGATTCTCGGGCTTCATGTCCCGAAAAACTCTGCAACAGACCCTCTGGTTATTCCTTTAGCAGCCTGATGGTCACGAGGGCTAAAGGGGAAGAAGGCTGGAGGGAAGAACATTGACCGCTTCCGAGTCTCCTTGGACCGGCTAACTCCCGAGCTGGTATTATTTTTACTATTTTTTGCGCTGTTTTTTGTACTGTACACTTTTATTCTGCATACTGATCACTGTATTCTGTACACTGGCCATCATATTGTACTGTATTTACTACTTACTATTTTTTGTTTGCACTATTCTTTGAATTACTGCAAGTTCACTAGGATGTCTGGCGAGGAGTGAAGGATCGGGCTGGTGCAGATCGGATGCGCAGCAGGGATATCATTTCTAGGCGGATCCTGCTAGAGGGCCCATTTGGTAGGGAGTATTATCTCGGTGAGTGTGTGGTCTGTCATTCGCTCGGCCTTGATCACTTTAGGATACTGGTTCTTCCTCTAGCCTGCATGTGCTGGACTGATCATCTAGGCCGCGTCGACTTACTGCTGGAGACGGTGAGGACCCTAGGTTGAAAGCTACTGGTGGTGGAAGGGAACTATACAGCCTGGGCCTGGGCACACCTGATGGGTTCCTTAGGTCCTAGCCCGGCTGCCCCTAGTGGTAGGAGGAAAGGACGAGTACCGGAGGTAGCTGACGTTGGTGCTTCTGCAGCTATAAATGCTGGTCCTGCTGTTGCTGGTCCTGCTGCTAGTGGGGCTAGGGTTGGGAGTGTCGTGATACCCTAGACCGTATCTTCCTTTGTCAATGGGTATCCTTTCGATATTCCTATCCCGGTTCCTCTAGCGCCGGAGTTCCAGCCAGTACATGCTCAGGTTCGTTGTTTTGCGTTACTTCCTTTTCTGTACTTCCTCTATTATGCCTGCTCAGTCTTTTCTTCTTTTTGACAGGAGGATCAGGCTTGGCTGGATCGTCTTATGCTGATAGTGAGTGGCATGTAGACTTTGATTCGTCAGCAGGATGCTGCTCAGCATGCAGCTGGTGTTCCTTTCATCCCCCGGCCAGTGAGTGTTTATCTTTTTGATCTCCTTATCCCTCTTTATACCATTCTCTTACTATTTGTCTATTTTGACAGCCACCTATAGCTGCTGCTGTTCCACCCCCTGCTCCGGCTCCTGCCCCGGTTCCAGCCCCTACTCGAGGCCGTGGATCTCGTGCTGCTTCTTGTCGAGCTTGCTCCAGAGGATTCGTCTCGTTTTCCAGGAGCTTCTCCAGAGCCATATCTCCTTCTTCCGGCAGTGATGATGGTGATGATGACATCGAGCGGCTCTTCGAGGATGTTAGCTCGAATGAGGCCGGTCCTTCCACCCGCCAAGTCCGCCCGAGACATATCTGAGTGAGAGAGAGCTTCCCCCTCCCCAGTTACATTTATTTACCTGAAACATTTATTTTGATGGGCTTGGGTGCCCCAGTTTGATACATTTTTATACATTTACTTAATCCATGGGCCTGAAGGCCCCAGCTTACTGTTTATTGGGCCTGGGTGCCCATGTTTACATTATATTACCTTTTTTGCATCTTTGGGCCTTCGTGCCATTTTATTGCTTGATATTCCTCTACTGTGTGATTCTCTCTTATTTACTGCTCAAACTGTCTTATATGTACAATGTTAATGTCAACATTTTACACAAACCACAGAAACTGCAAACTGAATACACCCACCATACTTAAATATGGCGGCTGCCACAATTAACACGGCGATCGCTACTTCGAACATGGCGGTTGCCACTTCTAACATGGTGGTCGCCACCTTAAACATGGTGGTTGCCATTTCCAACATGGCGGCTGCCTGGTTAAAGTGATGATGTCACGCCCCAAACTCCAGGCCACGTGAAACACCGAAAAAAAACCCAACAACAACCAGATAAAACCCAACTCGAGAATACACTCTCAAAGATAAATCATACATGCATTTTATATAAACGTCAAATGGCAGCATTACATGGCTCCAACGCCGAGAAACATGTAATAAGCATACATGAGACAGAAACAAAAAGGGAAGACTATAGATCTTCCACTCCTCCAGCAACCCTGGATCAACCTGCGTGGCCGGTACCTGAAAATATTTTATCCCACACCGTGAGTCAAGGCTCAGCAGAAACTGGACAAGTATGCAATATAAACAAAACATGCTAGGAAATCGAAGTGCATGTTTAGATTCTCTTTCAAGCCTTGAAAATGGTTTTACATGCAAAGGAAAGTGAGGATACAAACCATGTTTGGACTCACACACAGAAGTCTTGAAAAAAGCTGAAAAGGTTTTTAGATCGCGATTCACACGACTCTTAAAATAATTTGAAAACTGGTCTATCCGTCCTATAATGCAGTTCATACAATCCATGACACATGCAACTGGCCCTCACACACCGTAACAACAACCCATGCATCTTTTCAGATTTTCACCAACGGACTGCAGCCCAATCAATGCGTTTTCTCGGACTTTCACTGACGGGTCGCTACCCAATCCAAGCGTCTTCTCGGACTTTCACCGACAGGTCGCTACCCAATTCAAGTGTCTTCTCGGACTTTCACCGACGGGTCACCAGCCCATTAATGCACCATACCGTTCATAACCATGCAAACCTAAATCAGGAATTAATGTATAACCATGTACAACCACAACGTATCACAAACCACGTCACATGCCTGTAAAACTCTAGGTTTTAAAGCATAAACCACGTTACACGTATCGGTATCACAACCATGTAATTCACTTACATAATCTATGCATAATAAACTAGAATTATAAATGCATAAAGTCATGTATAACAATACATCAAGACACAAACCTCCACATAGCCGAAAACCAACTCATGTGCCCCACGCACACATCATCCACTCACCGAAACGACTAACCACCCACAAAACCAAAACCTAACCAGAAGGCCAACACTGCTCAAGCGCTCGAGCGCTCAACCACCGCTCGAGCAGTCCCTAACCGACAAAACACACTGCCACACCGCCGCTCGAGTGCACAACCACCGCTCGAGCGGTCAACGCTGGGAGGAAACTCAAACCGAGAAACAAAATCAAATCTCTGCACGCAACGATGCACTAACCACCACACACATAACAACACGAGGTCACAACATGACCCACAAAGCTACCACACAACCAACTGAACCCCAAAAGGAATCCACAGGTATTTGAATTGATTAATTCCCATAAATTAATCAATTGAATACCATAGGACGCTAATCGAAAATCAAAATCCAACCACCAAAACACTGATGCCGAACACAAAACCACGATGCCTACAAGAACACCACAACATCCCACAGAACACGAAATTTTGTCAAAAGGGTCAACAAGGATGAAAAACAACCTTTTCCCAAACGTTCAGCCAAAAATGGGTGAAAAAAGGTTTGGAAATCTTGACACACCTTCACTCTTTTGATCATAACTTTTTCTACAAAAAGAATTTTAAGGTGAGAGAGGTGTCATTGGAAAGAGGACTTCTAGGGCTTCAACTTGAGTACAAGAGCGACCCAATTCCAAGTCCGAACGAGGGAGATAACAACAAAACAAAAGGGCACTGTGCAGTAGTCTGCTCGAGCGGACATACGGGCGCTCGAGCGGACAGATGCCCGAGAACAGCCTAGAATCTCCCCTGTTTTCTGTTTTAGGCTCCAAACCTCCCAAACACACACAAACCACCCTCTCAACCTCAAATATAAGCCTCTAAACACTTTCATGACACCCTCGGACGTGCCCAAACCCGACGCTACCACAAAACCTCGATTCCATCCGCCGAAATCGACATAAAATCGATTTTTAACCCAAAAGGGCAATTTTTACAGAAGATCTACAACAATCTGATCGGTAAAAATACACATGATTACACGTAGCACCCTTATAAAGCATACAAGTCTAGAATCCTACCTCGGTGAGTTAAAAACTCGATGTCTCGAACCACCTCGAACCACATGCAAAACTAAGCTTCGCCGAAATTAAAATCTGACCAGATGGTTGCGTAGCCCTCGATGCCAAAAGCAAGAATCCGCAGTCTGATCGTCGAAAATCGAGCCCCAGGCCCCTGAGAACTTAAAGAGAAGGCAGAGAGAAAAAAGGAAACTTAGGAGTTAAGTTTGAAAAATATATTTTGAAAATATCTAACTCTAGATATTTATAGGCCTCCAAAATATCTTTTTTTAAAATTTTTCTAGAATCGCGCCACAACGGCCCACGGCCCTATGAACCTACCCCACATGCATATCTAAGCCCGATCATGCACCAAAAGCAATAAAAACGTGCTCAAATGGAAACACGTAACGCGCATCCAAAAACATCGAAAAAGAAAACGGGTCAGGGTCTCACAACTCTACCCCCCTTAAAGGAATTTCGCTTCCGAAATTCAACTCAAGGTCAACAGAGATAACTCGTCGATCACAATCAACACAGGTACACGAGATGGTCAGCCAAACCACTCCTAGGATATAGTCAAACAAGGTCAGCCATCCTAGACAATGGCCAACTATCTCACAGACACGAGATCTACAACACACCCCAACCTCACATCATCACCAGCCACTGCTTGAACACAACACGCCACCAACTGAATCCATCACCAACTCCCAAACTGATGCAACAAGGAAAATTGGCCCAAAGCCTGCATACTCAGAAAGTACCTCTGCTCGCTGAAGGCGTATCTGCATCATCTAGCATAACTGGTGCCTTAGAAGCTATAAGGGAATACGCTTGGGGTAATCCCACTCTGTCATGTCCACCAGTACTCAGTGTTGTCGGCTGTCGCACTGACTGAACTGATATTCCCCTGTTTATCACTCGGGAAACCTGAACTGCAGAAGGCCGCTGTCGGTACTCAGATGAACCCGGCACATACGAACCAACTGGTGTGTCTTCCCTGCTCGGCGCACTGCCTCTCTGAGGACACTCCCTGTGAATATGTCCGAACTGTCCACACTCATATCAAACTGGCGGTTCCCTCCCCTGCGGCTGCACTGGTGCCAAACTCTGGGATGGCCTCGGCTGCAGGCAATCCACCATACGATGTCCAGGCTGCCTACACCGATAGCAAATCAACTCCCTCAGCTCTGCCCTCCCATATGAAGCCACTGATGGTGCTGGTGTAGAGAACTGCGGTGGTAATCCAGATGGCTGAAAGCTAGTACCAGAAGACCTCTGCCTCTTGTCGGAACGTCCACCAATCTGTACCTCGATCCCACCCTACGGTGTCCCAGCCTCCCTGGAAGCTCGAATCTCTATCATGGTGTTCTCCACCCTCACTGCTGCCTCCACCAGCTCGGTGAACACACATAATCCCAATGCAACCAGACGCTCCTTGATAGCCGGCCTCAAGCCCCGCTCAAACCTCATCGATCTCAGCTCGTCTGTGCTCACCAACTCTGGAGCGAACAGAGATAAGCATGTAAATCGGGCCTCACACTACATAACATCCATGGCCCCCTGGGTAAGAGTGTAGAACGCCTTCCTGCACAAATCTCTCCTCGATGCCAAGAAGTATTTCTCCAGAAATACTCCTGTAAAGGCTGCCCATGAAACCCCAACGTAGTCCTGGCATATCTCCACCATTGATGAGCAGTGCCCCTCAACTGAAATGTGGCAAATGAAACCCGCAACTCATCCTCCACGATCTGCAACGTGTTGAGGATCCGCGTCACCAACTCCAGCCACTCTGTCGCCACAATAGGATCAGAATCCCCAGCAAAGGTAGGCAGATCCATGCGCCTGAACTCCCGCATCGCTACAGTGGCTCTCGCCTCAGGCACCCCCCTCTCTCTCTAACAACCTCACCTCTAACGGTCTCAACCAACTGGCCGATGGAACCCACCAGCGCTCGCACCAATTCTACCATGTCAACAGGTCCTTGGGGAGCATTTGCATCCCAAGCATTAGGGATAGGAACATCCCCTTGGCCAACAGCACGGCCACGGCCTCGTCCTCGTCTTGTAGACATCACGTCTATATGAAAGAAGACATCATATAAGATGCATCTCACATCATGAACATAGACATTAAGCATATAAGCATGCTAACACATAGCCACATAGGTTCATGCTAAACAAACTCCACATACCAAGGAGAACCAACAAGAATGACACGTCAATCTGGATAACCTACTCAGATTTCCTGCTAGAAATCACATCAGCTAAACGCGTTTCTAACTTGGTCCCCAAGTTTATTAACCCAGACGCCCGAAGGCAAGACTATCATTCCTAAGATTCAACCCCCATGCTCACATATACACATCCTTCACGTATGACTCGCATGGTATCACGTTTATGTTATTAAAGCATCTAAACACATGCAGTCAAGCACCGCAATCAACCTCACACGGAACACACCCTCTTCCCACGGCTCATAGGTATTCGAACCCAGAGCTCTGATACCAAGTTGTCACGCCCCAAACTCCAGGCCACGTGAAAAACCCAAAAAAAAACCAACAACAACCAGAAAAAACCCAACCCGAGAATACACTCTCAAAGATAAACCATACATGCATTTTATATAAACGCCAAACGGCAACATTACACAGCTCCAATGCTGAGAAACATGTAATAAGCACACATAAGACAGATAGAAACAAAAAGGGAAGACTACAGATCTTTCGCTCCTCCAGCAACCCCGGATCAACCTGCGTGACCGGTATCTGAAAATATTTTATCCCACACCGTGAGCCAAGACTCAGCAGAAACTAGACAAGCATGCAATATAAACAAAATACGCTAGGAAATCGAAGTGCAGGTTTAGACTCTCTTTCAAGTCTTAAAAATAATTTTACATGCAAGGGAAAGCGAGGATACAAACCATGTTTGGACTCACACACAAGAGTCTTGAAAACAGTTGAAAAAGGTTTTTAGATTGCGATTCACATGACTCTTAAAATAATTTGAAAACTAGTCTATCCATCCCATAATGCAGTTCATACAATCCATGACACATGCAACCGACCCTCACACGCCGTAACAACAACCCATGCATCTTCTCGGACTTTCACCGACGGGTGGCTACCCAATCCAAGCGTCTTCTCGAACTTTCACCGACGGGTCGCTACCCAATCCAAACGTCTTCTCGGACTTTCACCGACGGGTCACCACCCCATTAATGCACCATACCGTTCATAACCATGCAAACCTAAACTAGGAATTAATGCATAACCACGTACTACCACAACATATCACAAACCACGTCACATGCCTGTAAAACTCTAGATTTTAAAGCATAAACCACGTTACACGTATCGGTATCACAACCATGTAATTCACTTACGTAATCTATGCATAATAAAATAGAATTATAAATGGATAAAGCCATGTATAACAATACATCAAGACGCAAACCTCCACTTAGCTGAAAACTAACTCATGTGCCACACGCACCCATCAGCCACACACTGGAACGACTAACCACCCACAAAACCAAAACCTAACAAGAAGGCCAACACTGCTCAAGCGCTCGAGTGCTCAACCACCGCTCGAGCGGTCCCCAACCGACATAACACGCTGCCACACCCTCGCTCGAGTGCACAACCACCGCTCGAGCGGTCAACGCTGGGAGGAAACTCAGACCGAGAAACAAAACCAAACCCCTGCACGCAACTATGCACTAACCACCACACACACAACAACCCGAGGTCACAACATGACCCACAATGCTACCACACAATCAACTGAACCCGAAAAGGAATCCACAGGTATTTGAATCGACTAATTCCCATAAATTAATCAATTGAATACCATAGGACGCCAATCAAAAATCGAAACCTAACCACCAAAACACTAACGCCCAACACAAAACCATGATGCCTACAAGAACACCACAACGTCCCACAGATGACGAAATTTGGTCAAAAGGGTCAACAAGGATGAAAAACAACCTTTTCCCAAACGTTCGGCCAAAAACAGGTGAAAAACGATTTGGAAATCTTAACACACCTTCACTCTTTTGATCATAACTTTTTCTACAAAAATAATTTTAAGGTGAGAGAGGTTTCATTGGAAAGAGGACTTTTGGGGCTTCAATTTGAGTACAAGAACGACCTAATTCTGAGTCCGAACAAGGGAGCTAACAGCAAAATAAAAAGGCACTGCGCAATAGTCCGCTCGAGCAGACATACGGGTGCTTGAGCGGACAGACGCCCGAGAACAGCCCAGAATCTCCCTTGTTTTCTGTTATTGACTCCAAATCTCCCAAACACACACAAACCACCATCTCAATCTCAAATCTATGTTGGAACGCAGAAGAAAAATTTAGAACAGGCGCTGTGACCATAAAAAATGGCGCGTGCATTTTTCGTGAAAAACGATAACATTAAACTGATATATTCTTATTAAATATACCTTCAAGAAACTTGTTCAAGTTTCTTTGATGCAAAATAATGATCCGAGACGACCCAATGATCTTCTCACGTATATCCCGACGCACACGACGATCCCGGCGAGTGGGCACCGATCCGAATTTTTGTGTTTTTCTCCTTCTTGGTTTCTATCTCACACCTCTCTCTCAAAACCAAAGGAATACATAATGGGAGAGAGAAGGGGGCGACGACTAGGGCTTGGGATTGTGTTTCTTATTTTGCTCCTTGTGATATATATTAAATATTTCACTTGAGTTATCCATAGAAACTATATATCTCTTCCTTAAAACCAAGGAGGAGATATATATTTTTCATAAAACATCCTTATACCCATATTAGGGTCGGCCACCTAGGGAGTGATCCCTAGGTGTGCCAAATTCTAATACCGCCCTCCATTATTTAATTTAATCCCCGAATGTTCTCGGCGGTGAAACCGACATTCAAATTAAATTAAATAATTACCAAAACCGATGAAAAAATATCCGTGCGTATAAAAGGCTACGTGAGGGATCACGAGAAAGTATAGGACTCGGGCTAACCGTGCAAGAAAACTGGATATCCCTAACACTGTCCCCGAGTTAGATCCTTTCTCGCACAAATCAGAACTTATTCCACTAAAGGTCCTGACTGAACTCCCGGCCCTA
>JAULJZ010079239.1:0-34440 GCA_032270985.1 Heliamphora pulchella | reverse complement strand
TTATTAGATATATTACTTGTCCAACAAGTTTGGGATCATCATAATGTTTCATTTAATGCATTTCTCATCATTTAAAGATAAAAAGAAGAAAATAAGTCACTTTTTGGCACATCTCCCAAGGTGATCAGCCACTAAGGGGCATTTTTGGCATTTTTGATATTATTTTGTCTTTTACAACTTAATTGTACTTAAATTCTTGATTTAGTGTATCCATATGTCAAAATTTGAATTTTTAAGACTTTTTGCTGTACTGGGGGCAAAACGATCATTTTACCCTATTTATGAGAATTTTTTATTTTTAATTTATTATTTTATGATATATACTTAATTTAGAATGTTAGGAGATTCTCCTGGTGTTAGGATTTTATTGCCTGTGTTTTGGACCTTTTTAGGGTTTTCGGACCGAATTTAGGATTTTCGATTCGAGTTAGGGTTTTGAACTACTTCTGTATTCTATAGCCTTGTGAACAATCCGTCACTAATATTAGGGTTTGGGATGGGTCTTTACACGGGTCGTTATCAACTAGGTTAATACAACTAGGGTCTATACTGGGTCGTTACAAACAACCCCCCTTAAATAAATTTCGTCGCCAAAATTTCGCCCTGTACTTCACCGTATGGAAGGTTAAGGATGATTTACTAACTTTGTGCCTTCTTGTTTTCCCAAAATGGTATCTTTGATTACTTGAGTTGTTCTTTATTGCGGGTATGAATAAGGTCGAGCCCATATATTCCGTACTTACCGTAAAAGTTGTCTTGTCCTACTTAACACTTTAAACTAATTACTATCAAATCTTCAAGGATCATATCACATAACCAGCTAGCTCCAAAAAGTTTGTATTTCTGTCACGTTAGTTAGTCTCTTCCCATTAACTGTTGCTTCTACTTCTATTGAGTCCACTTGAATTTCTTCTCTAGATATAACATGACCTAAAAACATCACCCGATAGAACTAAAACCCACACTTACCAAGGTTTACATACAACTTGTGCTTTCTCACATTCTATAAAGAATCTTCAAATGTTTCCTGTGTTCCTCTTCACTCCAAAAATATAACCGAATATGGTTTACCAACACAATTTCAAATTGGTCTAGAAAGCTTCTCAGCACCCGATCCATCGGATCCATAATCACAGCAAGTACATTTATTAACCCGAAAGGCATCACCATAATTTCATAATACTTGTAACTAGTCCTAAAAACAATCTTAGGTATATCAAACTTTTTCACTTTTAACTTCTGATATCGTGATTCTAGTTTATCTTTAAGAACACGTTGGCTCCAAAACACCACTTACATCGAGTACGACTTCCACATGAGACCATATGTCTCTAAACTAGCCCACCATCGAAACTGATTTCAAACATTCTCTACTTTTGTCTGGAAAGACTGCCACTCTATCGAAAACTAGGTGATTAAACGTACATCAAAGACTACTTCCCGATCGACTAATCACTACTAACTCAGAATCACATCACCACTTTGTGTTGGACTACTCTTGCCTTATGACCATTAAGATTAATACCGCCACTTGAACCTAATGAGTCACTGGGGCTAAACATACCACACAGATTAAATGCTCTCCAGGTATACTCTTACCTATATGAATCCAATCACCACCTTGTCATATATTTCCTTCACGTACGTACCATCCACCCTATAATCCTTTAACTGTACAGTATTAACTCCTTATTATAAAATCTCTTATCATCATCACTCAATCCCTTCACACATTTTCTGCCACACAATCGAACTAAGAATCATTTTTGTTGCTCTTTAATTACTTTATCTTACCCACATTCTACCAAGACACTCGATACTCTCAAGGCCAAATATAAAAACCATACCCATGAATTTGTACAGTATTACTTTATGCTTCCATTCTTTTCATCCAAGCACTTATTCCTCCTACGTACTCACACTAAGCTATTATACAACTTCACCAAAAATAATAAAATTATATCACTCTTCAACTTCTCGTACATAGAGTTCATACGCTCCTATAAGAAAATTCCTTCTTTATACCGACAACATCTACTCACCAATCTAAACAAACTTGCTCTAACGGGTCACATCACAAAATTTTTTTTGAAAGCAACTTCCTTACGACTCACATCGATATCATATTGGAAACCAAACACCAACTCCATAAGAGCTACACAGTCTATACGCCAAACGAATACAAACTGATACTTCAAGAATCTACCATGTGAATAACTTGGTCTATCCACAATGCGGACTGCACTCTTCATACAATTCTCAGCATCAATGGGACTCACTATTTCCACAAACTTCTTGGCACTCGAACCCTAGAATTGCTTAACTAAAGAGCTATCGATCTTTGAGGTGATCTTGATAATGTTAATAACGAAGTCCATAATCATATGCTTTTATTTTCTCTCTAGTTCTTCCAATGGTTACTCTGTTCCTTTTGGCCTCTACCGTATGTTCTTGATGTGCTTAGAACGTTGGGTTTAAATGTCTCTTCCAATAACTGGATCATTTTTCTCAAGCGGTTGGTCATTCTAGGGTAAAACAAACGTGATATAAGATATGGTTGTAGTAATTACCTAGTGATGTGATCAATTGTGACTTAGTAGTTAATTCTTCATCAGGCTCCAAACGTTCATTGTTATGATCAAGATTCTTCTTTCTTTGATAGTGATGGCAATAATCCAGACTTTAACACTTCGGTGGGAAGGTCGGTGTGAACATCGATATATATAAACGTACTTCTTTTGCTAGCGTACTAAAGTTAATGTAAATTCGAGGCTATTTCTTATTTTTCACTTCCTTGCTACCGGTATGAATCTGTTACTTCTCGATTTATCGGATGGGTGGGTCGGCTAAAAACTAATCTAAAGAAGGTTGAATTGTACTATATGGTGGTGTCGCGAATCCTTTGATATGAAGCCATCGTTTCTAATTTTGGATTGCTGACGACCTAGTTCTTATTTGTCGGGATCTTTGAAAAGATATAGTTAGTTGAATAAGCCCTTACTTAACCATTCTTGCAAACGGGAGCTTCGATCTTCAAAACTTTAATAAATGCAGACGTTGAAAGATATTCTAAGCCGTCACGTCATGAAGAAATCAGCTTCACGCTTGAAGAGGTGTTAAAGAGATTTTTGTCCATCGTCTCAGTTTCCCATGAAAGCGCTAAGGCCTGATGACGTAATATCCTGACGATCGTTGTTACTCATAGTTCTATGGGGTAAGGTTTTGAAGGTCGACGATCAAAAGCATGCGCGGGGTTAGAACATCTTAGGGCAGAATCCAGGTGGTTCAAAGATAGGTTGAATGAGGTCAAATAGTCATGGTTAAGGCAATTACCATTGGCACAAATCGGGTGGACATATGGGGTTCAAATATAGGAGAAACAAGAAGAGAACAATGAATAGTACTTTAAACAAGTGTCCCTTGAACTAATTCAGTACAATCAGATTATGATAAAGGAGATATCAAAAGGGGCAGCCTAACTAGATACTTTGTCCTGATGTTACGTCGGCCTAACATACTTCAATTCAAGCATCCAAGTCGACTTCTCAGGTTGGGATTTCAAGAGTGTACAAAGAATTAGAAAAATCACAGCAACAGACTGTGGTTTCAGAGTCGAGAGAAATGAACGATGGCAAAAGATTTTATCAATGTCGAATATTTTGAATGGGTACTTAACAAAGAATTCATATCAAGTTCTACAAGAGAAGAGTTAGTTTAAGTATGATGACTCGAATCGAAGGAGAATCAATATGCGAATACCGGTCATTATCGGGGCATGAAAACTTTGAGGACAAGGGTATTTTCTTGAGTTAAATTTCTAATAGGGTTCTCAATAAGACTTGGGTGCATAAAGGTTATTAACAAACGACTCTTGACGGTACCATTGAGGATTGATGATATAAGAAAGGAGGACATACAAAAGAATTTCAAAAAGTTGATACCAAGGCTTGGGGTAAATGAGAAAAGAATTCATAAGGATGAAGTTACGAGGTTTTAACGGTGTCTCTCAAGATGATGTCTAAAATTTCCTCTAGTGCGCACTCCTGTATACCCCCTTAAAATAAGGAAACTCGTTCCATGAATCTCCGATCTTCGATCTCGATGGTCATACCCGTCCTTCGCAAGTAGATTCCTTGCTACTACCGGTCCTGGTAACGTTCTAACACGACTTACAATAAGACTCGGGCGTAGATGATTTTAGTTCTTATAATGTATGGATGATAATAATTATTAATACAACGCCTCCTACAGAGCTCCAACGCGACAGAATACATGATTTCTCATAACCCAAGGCCTGAACGTTCACTAAACCTAAGCTTTGATACCAACTGTGACGCCCCATCCTCCGGGCATGTCGAGACATATATAAATATAAATAAAGAGATATTCTAACCATTCATTCATATTTACATACGTTAGTTACATCATAAGTGAATTCTACGCCTTTCAAAAGTACATAAGTATTACAGTTCCACCAAGAATTTTCAATAATTAAATTAAGCACGAGAAAACTGAATATAAGCATAAAAGCAGAGGTCTCGACTCCTCAAAATGCATCAGCGAGATCCATGTGCTCTTGGGACTCACCCTGTTCTTCAAACTCTTCTTCTCCCTCTGAGACGACTTCCTCCAAGAACTCCTCCCTACCTGTGGCACGAATGTCATGTGCCAAGGCCCAAAAGCAAAACACTCTAACCTTCTAACCAATCTCACAGCGCAAAATTCACCGTAACACATACCATACAACACCCAGTATAGTTTATAGTCATGGAGACAGACAAATTTATGATAAGATAGCAGATAAGTAAACAAAGATGTGTATATGAGGTGTCGTGTAAGAAATGCAGATGCCCAACCCAACATGCACCCAGATAAGAATAGGAATTCCATGCCGGGAATCACAAGATTAGACTTCATTGGACAAAGTGATCACGAAAGCCATCATCGCGCCTCGTTGCGAAAGGTAAACGCATCGCCTGGCTTCATACCACAGTTGTTTTACTCAATGGCAACGGCGTGGGGGCCGACCACCCAATTATTCAGCCACCCATATCCGGGACCAACAATTATGTGCGCACATAACATACCTTAAGATGCGTGATGTGCCAGTGTCAACCCAAAGTCTAAGAGATTTCACGAAACGTTCGCATTACACAAAGTACCAATATAAAGGATTTAGGACCGCCATTAATTTGGCTCTCTCCGAATTATCACCACAGTGGGATTAGGTCCGCCAAATTAGGCTCTCTCCGAATTACCCTTCAAAACATCGTGATAATGGGGTTTAGTTCTGCCATAATTGAGCTCTCTCCGAATTACCACCACAGTGGGATTAGGTCGGCCGAATTAGGCTCTATCCGAATTATCCATAGTCTAAGCTATCGAAACCAGAATGCTAGTGATGAACCCATGGTGCCCAACATTATTCATAAACCATTTCTGTAACACCGGGGACGCACCCAAGGTGTACAAGCCAAAATCATTTCCAACACTGGGGACGCACCCAGGGTGTAAAAACCAAAATATTTTCGAAAATGGCAACCAGGGACGCCCTAGACTTAGAATCAAGAAGAATAATCTCAACACAGCCCATCCTAACAACGGTTTGAACAGATAGACTCCAACATGCCAAGATACAAATGACAATGCTCATAATGTGTACCATTGATCTCAGTGTAACAATTTATAGTATGGCAATAACTTAGCATGGCAATATTCATGGTACAATACACAGCATAAAGTACAAACATGTGAAGCATGAACTACAATTCTCAATATATGATTCAATATAACAGCAGAGGTTCTAGGTCATCATACATTCACTTGAAACACTAATCAACTAACTCAAATAAGTCATCATACAGAAACTCGGGTCTCATGGCAAAGGATCCTCGAATCACACTTAACAACTTTTAGGGCCAAAACCAAGTATTAAATTAATAGGGGCAACAAAGTCTTGGGGCATCTAGGCTTGGAATTAAATTATGATTTTTAAACACCATTTAGATAAAAATATATCCTACAACTCTCATGTTTAACACCAAGGTCAAATCCTAAGGCAATTGGCTGAACATTTCATTCCAAGCAAAATGGTTCAACATTTTTTCAGATTTTTACCAGTAAGTAGCTTCTGTTGTTCTCCGTTTCGGGATATCAAATGAAGTCCAAATGAGCCCATGTTTTAGTATGGTTTACTTGAACAAGTTCCCTACAAGTTTCATATTTAGAGCTAAGGGTAGTTGTTTGGAACAAGTTCGACTTTTTGGCCATTTTAAAAAGTGGGTTCTGCCAGCCACCAAAACTCAGCAGAGCCAGTTTTGAACAGAGGGTTTAAAAAGGTTTTGGGATACCATCCAGAAGCTTTAAGGCCTGATTTTTGGACAGAAACTACATAAATATGTTAGCTACAAATTTCATGTAGACCACTTTGAGAATAGGGCATTAAAAATAGGTGTTTTGTGCTATATAAAAATATGTGACAGAATGTTCCTCGGAGACTGAAAATCAACAGAGACTTTCAAAGGGGTTTTCACCTTTCAAACCTCAATATTTTGTGCTCCTTTTTGTTTGGTAAATGGATATTAATGTTATCTACAACTTTCATGTTTTTATCAAAGTTCGGATTTCATTCTAATCTAGGGTTTCCAAGTCGGTAATGTTGACTGGTTAGAAAATGACACATTGGTAAAATTGCAATATCTTGAGTTCTGGTTATGCAAATGAGTTGAAACAAACTTTGGATGAAACATAACAGAACAATATAACTCTGGACAGAAAAATCATTCTTAGATCAATTTTTTACAGAGATTTATGGTATTTCAAATCTCAGGGAAAAAATATCAAAGTTCTAGAAAATTAAGCCTCTTAGGATTTAGGTCCTCTACTTATGTTATGTCAAGTTTTGGTTCTATTTCCTTGCATGCTTGTGTTTCAAACTTAAATATCAAAACTCCAGAATCCTTAGATATCATCAAACTCAAAGATAACAACATACAACAACATCTCATATCATCCAAAAACTCAACTGCCCCTAATTCTTTACTATAACGCCTTTTCAGTTCGATTTCGATTCTTGATTTTTTTGAGGGGCTTAAGGGGTGTGTTGGGGGGATATTTTGAGGGATATTAGATACAAGGTTTGGAGGTTTTACTTACTTTTTTTGAGATATCAAATAATGGTGGAAGATGCATTAGGACTTAGCTTTAAAACTACGGTCTCCAAAGACCCCATTTTTTGGATCACTCCTTCTTCTTCTTCTTCCTTCTTCTCTCAAACCCTTAAGAACACTCAACCCACTCGTTCTCTCTCTATATGCACGAAATGTTGAAGGGGAGAAGAGGTGTTTGGCTTGGTTTATATAGGAGGAGGATAGGGAACACATGAGGGACAAAAGTACACAAGGAAGCTTCCTTTTCTTCACTTCATTAAACGAGGCTTTGAGTTTGATTTGAGTTGATGTGAGTTGTGATGGCTAGAATTCAGATTTGGTGAAGCTAAAAGTAGCTAGGTGGCTGTTTGGGGGGACAAAATCTGATCCCCTATCAATCAAGAGATTTGTCTCGATTTGCGTGCCCATGTTGTACAAGAAAATAGATTAAAAGTTAATTTGATGTATCTTTTTGGTGTCTTTTTCTACTAAGACATATTATTTTTGTATGTTTATGAGAAATATAGTATTTCTATGTATTATCATAATTTCCATAGTAATAGATTAAATAGATGTAGTCTTTTAAGTTAAATTAAGCTATTTTGACAACATAGGATTTTTTGACTTATTTTGTTGTGTATGGATTTCAATAATAATTTGTTTCCTTTTGTTGACTTATAACAGTACATTATTAGATGTATTACTTGTCCAACAAGTTTAGGATCATCATAATGCTTCATTTAATGCATTTCTCATCATTTAAAGCTAAAAAGAAGAAAATAAGTCAATTTTTGGCACATCCCCCAAGGTGGTCGGCCACTAAGGGGCCTTTGTAGTATTTTTGATATTATTTTGTCATTTACCACTTAATTGTACTTAAATCCTTGATTTAGGGTATCCATATGTTAAAATTTAAGTTTTTAAGACTTTTTGCTGTACTAGGGGCAAAACGATCATTTTACCCTATTTATGAGAATTTTTTATTTTTAATTTATTATTTTATGATATATACTTGATTTAGAATCTTAGGAAATTCTTCGGGTGTTAGGGTTTTATTGCCTGTGTTTTGAACCTTTTTAGGGTTTTCGTGCCGAACTTAGGATTTTCGATTCGAGTTAGGGTTTTGAACTACTTTCGTTTTCTATAGCCTTTTGGACTATCCATCACTAATATTAAGATTTGGGTTGGGTCTTTACATGGGTCATTATCAACTGGGTACTACAACTGGGGTCTGTACCAGGTCGTTACACCTGTAGGCTAAAACGAGCAAGGATATCATCGATATACTTTGCTTGTAATAAGCCCAACATCCTTTTTTTCTGATCTCGCACAAGCTTGATCCCTAGAATGTGACTGGCTTCTTCCAAGTCTTTTATATCGAACTACCCAGATAACCATACTTTAATCGTAGATAATGCCCCCATGTCATTTTCGATGAGCAAGATATCGTCTACATAAAGTACTAGGAAGATTACCACGCTTTCGTCACGCTTCTTGTACACACAGGACTCATCTAGACTTTGATCAAAACCACAAGATTTTATCCGTTGATCAAATCCAGTGTTCCAAGGCATCGATGCCTGCTTAAGTCCATAAATGGATCTCTTAAGTTTGCACAACATGTGCTCCAGGCCCTTTGCAATGAATCCATCTGTTTGTATCATATAGATACACTCGTCAAGACTTGCATTAAGAAAAGCTGTCTTGACATCCATTTGCCAAATTTTGTAATCAAAATATGCGGCAATGGATAAGAGAATCTGGATAGACTTAAGCATGACTACCGACGAAAAGGTTTCCTCATACTCGATTCCTTCTTTCTGAGTAAACCCTTTAGCAACACGCCTAACTTTAAAGATTTTAACCTTCTCGTCTGTTCCTCTCTTTTTCTTGTTGATCCACTTGCATCCATTGGATTTAATCCCTTCAAGTGGTTATACAAGTTTTTAGACCTGATTGGAATACATAGATCCCATCTTTGAATTCATAACCCTTTGCCAAAGATCTGTACCTTCGTCTTGTAGTGCTTCATCGTAGTTACCAAGCTCGGTATCCAGTTCTGTCGGGATCCTGTCAAAAGACTCTTCTAAGAACATATACCGGTCAGGTCGATGAACAACTCTCTCACTATGACGAGGCACTACCTGAGTCTGTGTACTAGTAGTAGCAGGCTGTGCAAAATATGAACCCTGTGCATCAGCACCCTGTTCCTGATTTGCACCTGTCCCGATAATCCTCCTACTACGACGAGGTAATGGAATATTAGTGACTTGTGGTTCCTCTTCCATTGTACTGGTATTTCCTCTCAGTTGTTCTAGAACAATTTTGCTTTTGAGCCTGTGATCCATAATATAATCCTCTTCTAAGAATCGGGCATTAGTGCTAACAATAACCTTCTGATCCTTAACATTATAAAATAGACCACCTTTCGTTCTCTTGGGATACCTCACAAAGAAACAGACTTTCGTCCTCGATTCCAACATACTCGCGTTCCCTTTCAGCACATATATTGGGCACCCCCAAATCCGAATGTGTTTCAAACTAGGCTTACACCTAGTCTACAATTCTATGGGAGTAGAAAGTACTGACTTAGAAGGTACCAAGTTTAGAATATAAGCTGCCATTTTTAAAGTGAGTCCCCAAAACGAATCTGGTAAACCGGAATAACTATTCATTGACCTTACCATTTCCATAAGAGTCCTATTCCTTCTTTCTGTTACACATTCTGCTGTAGAGTGCCAGACGCGATCAACTGGGATGTAATCCCCTCTGATGACAAGTAGTCCTTAAACTCTCCAAAGAGGTAGTCCCCACCACGATTGGATCGTAGTGATTTGATACTTTTACCCAAACGCTTCTCCACCTCTGCCTTGAATTATTTGAATTTCTAAAAGCATTCAGACTTACGGTGCATTAGGTAAATGTATCCATACCTTGAGTAGTCATCAATGAAATTAATGAAGTACTCAAAGCCACCTCTAGCCCGAATTGTCATAGGACCACACACATCAAAATGAACCAGCTCCAACGGTTCTTTAGCTCTATAGCC
This sequence comes from Heliamphora pulchella, assembly GCA_032270985.1. NCBI lineage: Eukaryota > Viridiplantae > Streptophyta > Magnoliopsida > Ericales > Sarraceniaceae > Heliamphora > Heliamphora pulchella. The sequence goes on along the minus strand of JAULJZ010079239.1, from coordinate 24,243 downwards.
TTTGGCCAAAAAGGGCCTCTTAGTCATCTTACCCTCTAAGCAAGATTCACATACTAGAAGTGCCGCTACTTCCAATGAACTCAAAGGTTCATCTGCTACCAATTTGATTATCCTTTTTAGATTAATATAACCTAAGCATAAGTGCCAAAGAAACGTTTGGTTCATTAAAAAAGGAAACTTTCTCTTATATGGTAATATAGATGTATTATTCGTTTCAGTAAGTTACAGTGTAGGAGAGATTTGAGTAATAATATAAAGATCTTCCACCAATGTACCAGAACAAATAACCCATTTATTATCCTTAATAATTACAGAGTTATTAAAATAAATCAAATATCCGTCTTTAGCCAATCCATAAACGAAAACTAAGTTCCTTCTAATGGCAGGTGCATAAAGACAATCTCTCAATATCAAAATCCAATCTCTACCAAAACTGAGGGTGACCTCATCTACTGCAACTGCTATTACCTTTGAATTATTGCCCATATGCAGATAAATCTCCCCATCACTAAGTTGTCGGGTTTTCTAGAACCCCTACAAAGAATTGCAGACATGATTAGTGGCACCCGTATCTACACACCAGGTACCGGTAGATAACACCGCTAAACATGTTTCCACAATCAGTGAACAGAAATTACCTTGTTTGTTCTATTTTTTGAGAAATACTGGACATAGCTTTTTTCAGTGCCGAGTCTAGTTGCAGTGAAAACATCTACCTTTCGACTTTTTCACACCAGTCCATGGCTCACTAACTACCCTGACAATCGTGTCTCCCAATTTCTGAATCTTTTTCTTCTTCATGCCTTTCGGCCCCGAGGAAAAACCTTTTTCTGAAACAGACACATTTCCTGGTATAGAAGAAATACCATTTGTAGTTAAAGATATATCCAAGTTACATTTTTAGTCAACAAAATTTGGTCCTGTAAGTTTATTTTCTTTGAATATTGAAGCGAGTGGGTTGAAATTCATTTTAATTCTAAGAATTACATAATTAAAAAACTGTTAATTATGATGAGAAAATTTTTGAATTTATTTTAACTTGTTTCCCTCTACCATTTTAAAATTAATTCGCCAGCATCCTGGTAACTGGAGATTAGTACGCCACGATGGGTGGACGTCTACTATTCTTCATCAGAACAGACAGATCAATTCTTTTTAATTTTACTATCTAAGCAACTGACCATACCAAGTAAAATTAAATAGCTAACATAGTTTCGGTCCAATATATAATAGTAGTAACTTAGAGGGAGAAAATACTATTATATACAGCTAAGTGTTAACCATCACGTAATCTCAAATCAATCGCTTCGCAATGAACCCTTCAGATGGAGAAATGATCCACACTAAGAATTATCCAGAATTTTCGCTAAATGAGGTTTGTATTGGCGATACCGCAATTAATCTTTCTGATGGGGAGGAAGGCCTTACTGCCAACACGTAGGGTTTAATTGCATCGCCTATAAACTAGTGATGGAGACCGCAAGATTTATCTGTGAATAAATTTTCTCTCCCACTTAGATTTTTAAAATATTTTTTGAGGGTTATATAATTCTGTTTAATAAAAATAAATTTATTAATTTCGAAAGTCATACGATCTAAAAGAATCAAATATCTTTCCGTGTATACGATTTCAAAGATTCTAATTTATCAAATCATCTTTTCGTGTTTAAATACGTAACAAATAAAATTTAATAAATACACAGTTTTTTCTCTAACTTTTCAGCTAATGTAGTGATTAAAGGCATTTATTTATTTTAATTTTCATGCCATATTTTTTGAAAAATAATAATTTATTTCGATTAAACATTTTTCAATTTAATTAATTCAGAATTTAGAATTAATTCTCACGTTTTTTCAAGATATCTAATTTTTTTAAAAAAAATCATCTTTAAACGTGATATTTTGTAAAAAATAAAATATCTAAAGTTTTTTCATTAAATTAAAATTAATTAATTAAAATAAATAAATTTTATTTTTTATTACAAATTATTTTAATTAAAATTGAATATGTAAATTAATTAAATTAATAGGATAAATAAAACCAATATATATATATATATATATCATTCACACAATTAATAAAAAAAATTAAATACAAGATAAATAAAAATATTTCAATTTTATGATCGAATCAACACTCTAAAAAGTTTTAATCTCCTGTTTAAAATAGGCTTCCAATTTGAATGAACACCCGAACAGTGTTTGTGTTGAAATCTGGCACTGCCCCGTTTCATTAGGAAACGTTTGTTTTCAAAATCGAAACAGTTTGGGATTGTACCACTTGGAAACCGATTGGAATCTGCTTGCTTCAGCGAAACAGGCACTGCTTCGGCACTTGGAAAACCACTGGTCGCTTGGAATTTAGGAAACTGCAGCACCAATTTTGAAAAAAGCTGTTTGCGCCTTTGGTTTTTGAGACTGCAAGCTGTTTTGCTTCAAAGTTTGCCCCCAGTGGAATTCCGCCACCTGAGAAAACAGCTTGCTTTTGATTGGGAAAGCACCGCAGCCTTGTGCTGCGTTGGAAACCACTGAAGCTTTGCTAAAGCAGTTTGGGAATCACACTGTTTTGATCTGGTGCTTCTTGCACCGGTGGCTTGCAGCTTTATATCATGGGATTTCCGAAACAGTCTTGGGATTCGGTTACTTGGAAACCGACTGTTTGGGAATTTCTAGATCACTGCTGTGGCTGGTCTGGTGCTGAAACTGTTGCTCAGTTCCACTTTTTGGGAAACAAACTACTTAGAGATGATTTACAAACCGCCTGAAATTGCAAACCGGTACTGCTTGCGCCTAGGAATTACCGAACTTCATACTGTTCTTCCCTCCGTTTTTTCATATAGTACTAAAAAATAAAATTGAAAAAAAATATCGGGGCTTAAACCACTGGAACCACCGCTGGTTGCCGCCGCCTTCCACTACCGGTTGCTGCCGCCTTCATTCTTATTTTTCTTTATAATAAACTAGAAAAAAAAAACTTAAAGAATATAAAAAATTTTATATCAAAACCTACGTCCCGTATGCTCACATTCAATTTAAAAATTAATTAATCTATCACGGTCAACCCCCATGATTAAAAAAAAAATTAAATCATCATCCACCATTCAATCAAATATGAAAATAAAGGATGATCATAAAACTGAGACTTAGAATGCCTGCAAAATAAAGTTAGAACAGTTTAAAATCTACCCCGCCCCGATAACCGTAAATCAAAAATAAAATGGCTCTGATACTAATTTGTTGGAGGTAAAACTGCCAAGATCATTATTTTTGTAAACAATTTTCGGTAAAAAAAAAATTGGATGGGCAAACGCCAAAATAGGCTCCAGATAAAACTTTTGACGAAAAACGATCAAAATAAAACCCGTGCAACCAAAGTTAATTTAGATGAATACCTCTTGTCGATCTAATCTTTAACTACGACTTGATTCTGAGTTGAAGCTCCAGTTAGATCTTCTACTGTATTCCCTTATACGATCCTCGAACGTAGTGTGGCCTACGATCCTCCGAGAACTCGTACCGGTAGAATCCCGATATATTTAAGTCTTGAAAGACAAAAATGATATCATAATAATAATTATAATAAATCATTAAAAACTGGTTCAGCCTACCCGCATATATATAGGGCTACAACAGGGACCAAGGAGTAATTGTGAGTTAGACTTCCAGTGGAACAAGGACACACCTACTAGAGGTTTCTGCAATTATGAAAAGACATGCAGCGGTTTCTACAACTTTCATAAAACACTGAATTACAGTTCACACCACTAAAGAACTATAATTGCACTCTGACCCATAATCTCAACACTTTCTTGCATTGAGCTCATGTTATTAAATGCTTACCAATTCTCCCCACGTTAAGATTTCTGATACCCGCCAATTAAATTTAATCATTGACAATTTAATTTAATTGGCATCTTGATATTTCTTAATCCCTTCTATTTAACTTATTTGACCGCCGAATAATTAAATCCACCTGCAGGGTTTGACCCGATCAAAACTTATAAGTATCCTTAAGTGGGTATCGTCAATCCCGATCTTTAGAACGTGGATTCTGTCAATAAGTAGTATTTTTTATATAAATAATACCGCTATCCAACTCACCGGGAATATAGACTTATATAAGATCGCACCCTCTAATAAATTAAAACAACGAATATTAAATACATGCAAATCAATAATTATTTCAGGATTGAAAGTATAAGCACTATTCATAATAATTTTGGGGTGTGAATTAATTTATATAACTAGTACAAAATTAATTATTCCAAATATTCATTCAATACACACAAAGTGTACAAGCACACAAAGAGTTGGAATAATAGACAACGCTATTATCTGTTTCCTGTAACCAAGACAGGCCTACTAAAACTCTGTGCTACAGTCGTACCGATGGTATGTCCATTTTTATCTAAACTGTCAACATAAAACTTATATTCTGCAAAAACTTAAAATCTTATCTTCTGTGTGCAAGCCGTACTTTACACACCAGATTAAATACTATACAGAATATTAGATATCCATGCATATCAAAGAAATGATACACATACATTGCTCATAAAGATTCTCATAAAATAAAAAATTAATTTTATTAAAAATAAAATTAAACATTAAAAACATGATTTTTAGTATACAAACCCTAACATTTTACTCACTATCAACGGCGTGGGGGCCGGCCAAGGAAAATATTCAGCCACCCTTATCGGGGCCGACAATTCCCACCTTAAGATGTGTGATGCCTTTGCCAGTGTCAACCCAAAGTCTAAGAGAATTCAAGAGACATTCACATTATATAAAGTACCAATATAAGGGATTTAGGACCGCAAAATAATCATCCATTCTTATCCGGGCCACCCAAAATGCTCAAAGTAATAATCCCACCTTAAGATGCGGAATGCTAGCGACGAACCCATAGTGCCCAACAGTATCCATAAACCATTTCAAATACCGAGGACGCACCTAGGGTGTATAAACCAATTTGGTAACACCGGGGATGAACCAGGGTGTACAAGGAGAATATATCCCAAAATATTTTCAAAAAATGGCAACTAGGGACGCTCTAGAACTAACCAAGAAGAACAATCTCAACACAGCCCTTCCCAAAAACGATTTGCACAGATGGACTTTAATATGCCAGGATGCAAGTGACAATGTCAATAATGTATGGTATGGATCTCAAATACAACCATCTATAACATGGCATCAACTAGCATGGCCAAATTCACGGTATAACGCATAAAGCATAAAGTATAAGCATATGAAACACAGGCTATAATTCTCAAGATATGATTCAAACATGAAAGCATGAGTTCTAAATCACCATACATTCACTCAAAAACATTAATCAACTAATTCAAATAAATCATCATATAAAATGCGGGTCTCATATCAAAGGGTACTTAACATACACATAACAAATTTTAAGGCCAAAATCAAGTATTAAATTAAAAGAACCGACAAGGTTTTGAGGTATCTAGATGTAGAATCAAGTTATGAATTTTATACACCATTTAGATAAAAATATTTTCTACAACTTTCATGTTTAACACTAAGGCCAAATCCTAAGGCAAATAGGTGAATATTTTTGTTGCTCTCAGTTTTGGGGTATCAAATGAAGTCCAAATGAGCCCATTTCTTAGTATGTTTTATTTTAACATGTCCCCTACAAGTTTCATGTTTAGATCTAAGAATAGTTGTTTGAAACAAGTGAGACCTTTTGGTCATTTCAAAAAGTAGGTTCTATCAGCTGCCAAAACTCAGCAGAGCTAGTTTTGGACAGAGGGTTTTAAATGGTTTTGGGGTATCATCCCGAGTCTTTAAGGTCTAATTATTTGGAAGCCAGTACTTCAATATGTTAGGTACAATGTTCATGTAGACCACCTTTGGCATAGGTCACTAACAATAGGTGTTTTGGGCTATATAAAAATATGTGGCAGAATGTTCCTCGGGAACTGAAATTCAAAAGAGAATTTAAAAAGGTTTTTGACCTATTAAACCTAAATATGTTGTTCTCCATTTTTATGGGTCGATAGATATACATGTTGTCTAAAACTTTTATGTTTTGACTAAAGTTCGGATCTCACTTTACATTGGGGTTTCTAAGTCGGTAGTGTTGACTGGTCAAAAAATAACACACTTTGGTAAAATTGCAATATCTTGAGTTCTTATTATGAAAATGATTTGGAACAAACTTTGGATGAAAGACAACATAAATATATAAATCTGAACATAAAGAACATGCTTAGATCAATTTTCAACATTGAGTTATGGAGTTCCAAAGTTCTGGGCAAAAACATATATGTTCTCAAAAATCAAGTCTCTTAGGGTCCAAGGCTCCTATTTATGTCATGCCAAGTTTTTGTTCCATTTCATTGCATGCGTGTATTTTAGAATTTAATATCAAGGCTCCAGCACACTTAGAACTCATCAAACTCAAAGATAACATCACACAACAACATCTCATATCATTCATAAATAAAACAGCCACTAATCTCCAACTACGACACCTTTTCGGTTTGATTTCGGTTCTTGATTTTTAGAATGTTTAAAGGGATGGGTTGAGGGATATTTTGAGGGATCTTAGATATAAGGTTTAGCGATTTTATTTACTTGTTTTGAGAGATCAATGATAGGTGGAGGGTTGATTTGGACTTAACTTTCGAAAATCTCATCGATTTCTTCCTTTTCCTCCCTTTTTCTTCCTCAAACTCACTTTAACTCTGAAGATCAAGTGTTTTTGGTTCCTCCCCATTTCTTGGCCAAAAATATCATATGGAGGAGAGGGTGTTTTGCCCTCTTTATATAGGCAAGGCTAGAGGACACGTGGGAGACCAAAAAGTACAAAATAAGTCCTTTTTCTTCATTTTAATAAAGGAGAATTGAGTTTGATTTGAGTTGATGTACGTTTTGATGGATAGAATTCAGATATGGGGAAGCTAAATGTAGCTAGGTGGCTATTTGGGGGACAAAAATCTGATCCCCCATCAGTCAAGTGGTTTGTCTTGATTTTCGTACCCATATTGTGCAAGAAAATGCATTAAAAGTTAATTTGATGTATTTTTTTGGTGTCTTTTCCTACCGAGACTTATTATTTTAGTATGTTTATGAAAAATATAATATTTTCATGTATTATTATAATTTTCATAGCAATTGATTAAATAGATGTAGTCTTTTAAGTCAAGTTAAGCTGCTTTGACAATATATGACATTTTGACTTATTTCGTTGTGTATAAACTTCAATAATGATTTCTTTATTTTTGTTAACCTATAACACTATATTATTATGTATATTACTTGTTCAACAAGTATTAGATCATCATAATGCTTAATTTAATACATTTCTCATTGTTTTAAGCTAAAAAGAAAGCGAAAAGTCACTTTTTGGCACTTTTCCCAAGGTGGTCGGCCACTAAGGGATATTTTTGGCATTTTTATGTTATTTTGTCCTTTTCTACTTAATTGTCTTTAAATTCTTGATTTAGGATATCTATATGTCAAAATTTAGATTTTTAAGACTTTTTGCTGTATTAGGGGCAAACTGGTCATTTTACCCTATTTATGAGAATTTTTTATTTTTAATTTATTATTTCATGATATTTACTTCATTTAGAATGTTAGGAGATTTTTCGGGTGCTAGAGTTTTATTGCCTATGTTTTGGACCTTTTTAGGGTTTCCGAGCCGAACTTTGGGTTTTCGATTCGAGTTAGGGTTTTGAACTACTTCCGTATTCTATAGCCTTGTGAACTATCCGTCACTAATATTAGGATTTGGGCTGGGTCTTTACATGGGTCGTTATTAACCGGGTTATCACAACTAGGGTCTGTACCGGGTCGTTACAAACTACCCCCTTGAATAAATTTTGTCCCCAAAATTTTGCCCCGTACTTTATTGTATGGAAGGTTAATGATGATTTACTAACATTGAGCCTTCTCGTTCTCCAAAATTGTGTCCCTGTCTACTTGAGTCATTCTTTATTGCGGGTGTGGATAAGGTCGAGCCCTTATGTTCTGCACTTAAAGTAATAATTGTTTTGTCCTACTAACATCTTAAACTAATTACTACCAAACTTTCAAGGACCATGTCACATAACTAGCTAGCCCCAATTTGTAATTGTGCATTCTCAGGATCTTCAAAGAATCTTTAAATGTTCCCTGTATTCCTCTTAATTCCAAGAATATAACCGGATATCGTTTATCAACACAATTACAAATTGGTCTAGAAAGCTTCTGAACACCCGATCCATTAGGTCTATAAACACAGCATGTACATTTGTTAACCCGAAAGGCATCACCACAAATTCATAATGCTCGTAACGAGTCCTAAAGGCAGTCTTAGGTATATCTGACTCTCGCACTTTCAATTTGTGGTATCATGACCCCAGTATATCTTTCAGAGCACGTTGGTTCCAAAACACAACTTACATCGAGTATGAATTTCACAAGCAATCATACGTCTCTAAACTAGCCCACCACTAAAACAGATTTTGAACAATTTTTACTTCTGTCTAGAAAGACTGTCACTCTATCGAAAATCAGCTCATTGCCATATTCAAATGTACATCGAAGACTACTTGTCGATTGACTAACGACTATTAACTCAAAATCGCATCACCACTTTGTATTGAACTACTCTATCCTTACGACCATTAAGATTAATATCGCCACTTGAACCTAATGAGTCACTAGGGCTAAACATACCATACAGACTAAACGCTCCCCAAGTATATTTTTACTCATATGAATCCAATCACAACCTCATCACATATTTCCTTCATGTATGTACCATCGACCCTACAATCTTTTAACTAAACAGTATTAATTCCTTATTCCAAAATCTCTTACCATCATCACTCAATCCCTTCACACATATTTTGCCACACAATCGAACCAAGAACCATTTTCGCACTTTAATTATTTCATCTTACCCACATTCTACTAAGACACTTGATTCACTCAAGCCCAATTACAAAAATCACACTCTTGAATTCGTATAGTCTTACTTTATGCTTCCACTTTTCTCATCCAAATACTTATTCCTCCCACGTACTCACACAAGCTGCTACACAACTTCACCAAAAATAACAGAATTTTATCACCCTTCAACTTCTCATACATTGAGTCCACATGTTCCCATAAGAAAATTTCTTTCCTATACCAATAACATCTACTCACCAATCTAAACAAACTTGCTCTAACGGGCCACATCATAAAAGGTTTTCGAAAGAAACTTCCTTGCGAATCACATTGATACCGCAACAGAAATCAAATACCAGCTCCATAAGAGTTACATAGTCTTGACGCCAAACGAATATAAACTAATACTTTAAGAACCTACCATGTGAATAACTTGGTCTATCTAAAATGCGCACTCCAACCTTCAAACAATTTTTACTGTCAATGGGACTCACTATTTCTATGAACTCCTTAGCATCAAAATCCTTGAATTGTTAACTAAAGAGTTACCGGTCTTTGAGGTGATCTTGATAGTCCTAATGACGAAGTCTGTAATCATATGGTTCAAATTTTCTCTCTAGTCTTTTTAAAGGTTGCTCCGTTCCTCTTAGCTTCTACCAGTTGTGGTAACTACCTAGTCATGTGATCCATTGTGACTTGGTGGTTGATTCTTCATCAGGCTCCAAACGTTCATTGTTGTGATCAAGATTCTTCGTTCCTTGATAGTGATGGAAAAAATCCAGACTCTAACACTTTGGTGGGAAGGCCGATGTGAATACTGATGTACATAGACATACCTCCTTCGCTAGCATACTAAGGTTATTGCGAGTTCGAGGCTGTTTCTCATTTTTTACATTCTCACTACTGGTATGAATCTTGTGCTTCCTAATTTATCAAAATAGGTGGGTCAACTATGAACTAGTTTTAGGGAAGTTTAAATTGTGACATATGGTGGTTTCGCAAATCCTTTGGTGGGAAGCTATCGTTTCAACTTTAGATTGTTGATGGGATAGTCTCATTTGTCGGGATCTTTGAAAAGCTATAGTTAATTGTTACTAACGGTCGTTGTTACTCATAGATTTATGGGACAAAGTTTTAAAGGTCGACAATCAAAAGCATGTGCGTGGTTAGAACATCTTAGGGCAGAACCCAGGTGGTTCAAGGATAGGTTGGATGAGGTTAAACGTTCACGGTTAAGGCAATTACCGTTGACACAAATTGAGTGGTCATTTGGGGTTCAATTGTTGGTGAAACCAAAAGAGGACAGTGAATAATATTTTAAACAAGTGTCCCCAAAACTAATCCAGTACAATCAGATTATGATAAAAGAGATGTTAAGAAAAAGAGGCAACCAAACTAGATATTTGCCCTGATGTTACGTCGACCTAACGTATTTTAATTCAAGCATCCAAGTCGACTTCCGAGGTTGGGATTTAGAGAGTAAACAAAAAAATTCACAAAATCATTACACAAAGGTGTGGTATCAAGATCGAGAGAATTGTATGAGGGTAAAAGACTTTACTAATGTCGAACGTTCAAAACCGATGTTAGTTAGAAGGAGGACATTAAAGGGTTTTAATCGAGTACGAGAGTTTCCATAAAGGCTTAAGAAGGGAACTCATAGGGATAGAGTGGTGGGGTTCTAACGGTGGCTTTTGTAAAACTCAGGCTAGCTCGGGTGTTTCACCATCTAGGGGTTCGTTAGCTTGTCGATGGCTCAGTTGTCTATCAGCCATCTTAGGATAAAAGAGTGTTGGGATTTGGGGATTTTTTCAATTCTTTATTGTTTTCATGATTTAGGATTTTGTGGAACTTAATTTGGGATTATGAGATAGCTTATGAAGAATTCAACAACAAACATTTGCATTTCATTCTAATCACCTAACTGGTGCAAGGTTTTAAAAAATTCATAGAACGCACGTACAACATCTAACAAAGGAAAAGATACAATGCCCAACGCACTAAAGCCTAGACGAATAGATGCGAATAGAAGTAGCGAATAACCGAGTCACGCTCCCATGTTGCCTCAAAGATACCATAGCAGCGTCACTGCACTTTCACATGCCAAAAGCCCTCCAGCCCCATACGAGTCCCGTTGATTATGGCCACTGGTATCACCTGGTACGTTTCTGGATTGTTGAAGTCGGTTGCCGAGTTACGCGATTTGATGATTCCTCTCCTATCCCTTGGTTTCTATGTCTGCATCCATTTTGCATCCATTCTATCTCCTAACAGCTTTTTAAATCCTGGCGGTACCTTCAAACGGTAGGTGGTTCTAGAGTCGAGAGAATGAATGATGGCAAAAGATTTTATCAATGTCGAATGTTTGGAACGAGTACTTAACAAAGAATTGATATCGAGTTCTATAAGAAAAGAGTTAGTTCAAGGATGATGACTTGAATTGGAGGAGAATCCAATGCGAATACCGGTCATTATCGAGGCACGAAAACTTGAGGACAAGGGTACTTTCTAGGATTGAATTTTCTAATAGGGTTATCAACAAGACTTGGGTGCAAAAGGGTTACTGACGAACGACACTTGACGGTACCATTGAGGACTAATGATATAAGAAGGAAGGACATACAAAAGAACTTCAAAAAGTTGACACCAAGGCTTGGGGTAAAAGAGAAAAGGACTTATAAGAATGAAGTCACGAGATTCTAACGGTGTTTCTCGAGGTAGTATCTAAAACTTCTCCTAGTGCATACTTATGTCTATCCCCCTTAAAGTAGGAAAACTTGTTGCATGAATCTCTGATCTTCGATCTCGATGATCATACCCGTCCTTCGTATATAGATTCCTTGCTGCTTCTGATCTCAGTAACGTCCTAACACGACTTACTATAAGACTCAGGCATAGAAAATTTTAGTTCTTATAATGTATAGATGATAATTATTAGTAATACAATGCATCCTACAGAGCTCCAACCCGACAGAATGCATGATTTCCCATAACCTAAGGCCTGAAGGTTTACTAAACCTAAGCTCTGATACCAACTGTGGCCCCCCGTTCTTCGGGCATATCGGAACATACATAAATATAAATAAAGGGACATTTTAGCCATTCATTCATATTTACATACGTTAGTTATTACATCATAAAGGAGTTCTAAACTGTTCAAAGAACTTAAATATTACAGTTTCACCAAGAAATTTCAAACATTACACTAAGCACGAGAGAACTAAATATAAGTATAAAAGTAGAGGTCTCAACTCCTCAGAATGCATCAGCGAAATCTACATGCTCTTGGAACTCACCCTGTTCTTCAAACTCTTCTTCTCTCTTTTGGACAACTTTCTCTAAGAACTCCTCCCTACCAGTGGTACAAATGTCATGAGCCAAGGTCCAGAAACAAAACACTCTAACCTTCTAACTAATCTCATGGCGTAAAATTCACCGCAACACATACCATATAACAACCAGTACAGTTTATGGTCAAGGAGAGACAAATTTATGACAAGATAGCAGATAAGTCAATAAACATGCGTGTATGAAATGCAGATGTGACACCCAATTCCCCGGGTATGTCAGGACATATATAACTATAAATAAGGGACATATCCTGGCCAAATGTTCATAAATACATAAGATAACTATTACATCATTAATGGTTCAGATATTGTTCCAAATACTTAATAAGTACAGTCATTCAGAAAACTTTACAAAAGTTACATCATGTTCGTGAAAAACTTGAACAAAATGATCAAAAGAGACGTCCTACGTCTTCAAACTGCGTCGTTGGGGTCGACCTACTCCTGCCACTCTCCCTCTTCTGCAACTCTCCCTCTTCTGCAAATTCTTCCCCTTCAATGAACACGCCTTCCTCAAAGGGTCCCTCTTTATCACCTGTGGCATAAATGCCATGAGCCGGAGCCTAGAAGCAAATTTCCTAAATCGTCTAACAAACTCGGGACAAGATATTCCACAATACATATCATATAGCACCCAACACGAAGTTACAGGCTATTTATTATTTTCAACAAGATGAACATATATAAGAACAAAAGAGTAAGTGTGTGATGCAAATGAATGCAATGCAGATGCCCAAATCCAAGCACTTCCAGAATAGTATCATGAATTCCACGCCGAGAATTACAGAGTAGACTTGAAGGTATATTGATCACTTGAACCTATCCTAGCCTCGTTGCGAATAGTAATTGCGTCACCGGGCGTCATTCCATAGCTATTTTACTCAATGACAACGGCATGGGAGCAAGCCAACAAGTTTTATCCATCCTTATTCGGGCCGACAATCCCCACCTTAAGCACTGCGATGCTCGTTAAGCGTCAACCCAAAGTCTAATTAAAGCTAGTGACGAACCCATGGTGCCTAAATCCCCCTTTTATAATAAAAACCTCTAACTCAATATCACATCTGGCAACCAGGGACACCCTAGATCTACAACCACTGAATAATTGATTTCCATGTCACCCAACCAAATCAAAAGATACGAATGGGACTCCAATAACACAAGATGAAATGGAGAAATGTTCATGACTTGTAATATGCCTTTCGTGTACAATTAATCGTTGCAAAGTATGTAAACATGACATGGCACATGGTACAACTTGCTAAAGCATTAAGTACAAGCGTGTGAAGCATAACCACAACTTAAGCAGTATAGACTCGAACCATTGGCATGAGTTCATCTTGTTAAAAGCATTATTTTCATACACTAATTACTCACAAAGTTCATATAGGATTCACATACTCAAGCCTCATAAGCAACACACCATTCAAACACTTAACCAATTTTAGGTACAAGTTTTAATTGCTAGTTTTAAGGTTGCGACAGCTTTTTGAAGTACTTACACATAGATTTAACTTATGATATTTTAACACCAATTATATAAAAATATTTTCTATAACTTTTATATTTATCACTAAGGTCAATTTTTAAGGTAAATAGGTCATTTATTTTATTTTAGTAAAAATAGTTTAGCAATTTACAGAGAAAAACATAAGAATTGAGCATCTGTCAGCCACTGTTTTGGGGCATCAATTCAAGGGCTATGGCTCTGATTTGAGGTGAGCTTCTAGTTTAAGATATATCTACTAGTTTCATGTTTTGAGTTAGGGCAAGTTATTTGTAAAAAGTTTGAGATTTTGGCCAATTTATAAAGAGGGTTCAGTCAGCCTAAAAAGGGTTTGTAGAGTGTGTTTTTTACAGAGAATGTTTGAAACCTTTGGAGTATCATCCGAAGGTATTTTAGGCTTATTTTTGCTGAGTAACTAGTTTACTATGTTAACTGCAAAGTTCATGTTTACCACTTTTGTATTTGGCTTCAAAACAATTAGGTTTTTAGGTCCCACAAAACTGTGTGACAGAGAGGTCTGTCAGTCACTAAATCTCAATAGTGATTTTGGGAAGTATTTTGACCCATCAAGGCTTCATCTTTTTGGCTCCTTTTTGGTGGACAGAAAGATAAATATGTCCTCTACAAGTTTTGTGTTTTGACCTAAGCTATGTTCGCATTCTAACTTAAGGTTTTTAGGTCTTCAACTCAGAGTGGTCAAGATCTAACACTTTTTGAAAAAATTGAGATATCTAGTGTTCTACCTAACGAAATCACTTCAAACCAATTTTTTATGAAAGATAACTCAAATATCTAGATCTGGACACAAAAATAACTTTAATACCATTTTTCTACATTTAGTTATGATTATTGAAAGTCGGTGGTAGAAAATGAATAAGTCTAGAAAATTAGACTACTTAGGGTTTTGCTTGCTTAGCTTATATTGTGTGCATTTTTGACATGTTTTCTTTGCATGCATGTTATAAACTTACACAAATCAAAACTCCAGAATATTTTTAGGCCATAAAACTCAAAAATAAACACATGCAAATACATACAAGGGTTATTCATACATGAACAGTTCCTAAATCTCTCCTACGACGCCTTTTTGACTCATTTCTTGTTTTATCTTCTTAGGGTTTGTTATAGAGATGGATTGAGGCATATCTTGGGGGAGAACATCAGAGGGTTTGAAGGAGTTTCTTACCTCTTTTGATGCTTAGAAACTTGTTGGAGAATAAGACTTAGATTTATAGCACATTCCTTGGCATTTCCTTCCTTCTTTCTTCTTCTCTTCTTCTTCTCTCTTAGGACACTTAGATAATTTTTGGTAGCTCTCACTCACTTCTCTCAGCAGAATATGTATATGGGAGAAGGGTGTTTTGGTGTATTTTTATAGGAAAATTTAAAATGAGGGGTAATTATTGCAATAAATTAAATTTTGAATTTATTAAAATTCTCATTGGTTGCATGGGAGGTGGAGTTTAATGGAGACTTACAAAATCTGATTTGGGCAGGTGGGATTTTTGGCCATAGCGGATTTTGGGCAGATAAAAACTGATTTTGTAATTTATTTCTGCTTTAAAATGTATTTTAGTGCATTTTTGTGTATTTAAATGTATATAATATTAATTTTATGTACCTAAACCTAGTAAAATTTATTACATTAATGTATTTATAATTAATTTAATCTTTCCATGATTTATCATAATTTTTATAGCAATTAAATAAATAAGTGTAGGCTTTTAAACTAAATTAAGTTAATTTGTCTAGAATTGGCTTTTTTGACTTATTTATTGTGTAGAGATTTTAAATAATTATTTATTTACTTTTTTGAGCTATATTACTATATTATTATATATATTACTTGTATAAAAGTATTGGGTCAAAATAATGCTTAATTTATACATCTTTTTCTCATTTTTAAGCATAAAAAGATAAAAAAGTGACATTTTGGGGCACATACTCCTAGATGGCCAGCCATGTAAGGGCATTTTGGTTATTTTTGTTGTTATTTTATATTTTATTAATTAATTGTATATAAATATTTGATTTTGGGTGTCCATGTGTCAAATTTAAGATTTTTGGGACTTTTGCTGTACTAGAGGCAAAATGGTAATTTTACCGTAGTTATGAAAATTTTTTATCTTTAATTTAATATTTAATGTTATTTAGTTAATTTAAGCTATTCCGAGACTTTCCTGAGTGCTAGGGCCTTGCCTCTGAGTATTTGGTCTCTTTTAGGATTTTCGAGTTAAATTAGGGTTTCGGGTTACTTAGGGTTTGTTTCTTGTTCATATAGCGACTTAGGTTCTTATCATTTATCCATTCCTAATACTAGAGTTTGAGCCGGGTTATTACAATCTATCCCCCTAAAATAAATTTCGTCCTCGAAATTTCATATTGTACCTTAATTTGCGAACAATTGGGGATGACTTGTCCTCATAGCTTCCTCCCGCTCCCATGTGGACTCTTCAATCCCGTTGTGCTTCTAAAGAACTCGGACGTGCGGAATGGTCTTGCCTTGAAGAATCTTGCCTCATTGATCGATAATCCTTACTGGTTGCTCTTCAAACATGATATCCTCATCAACATGTAGTTCCTTCCAATCCAGAACGTGGGTAGGGTCAGGTTCATAGTTCCTCATCATCGATACATGGAATACGTTATGAATGTTAGCGAGTTGAGGCGGTAAGGTTAGACGATATTCCATCTCCCCAATCCTAGCCAGAATCTCGAACGGTCCAATATATCTCGGAGTTAGCTTCCCTTTTTGGCCGAAGCGTATCACCCCTCTTCGTGGTTGAATCTTCAAGAATACATAGTCTCCTACTTCAAATCGTAGCGGCCTTCGTTGTTGATCTGCATAGTTCTTTTGTCGGCTCTGTGCGGTGGCTATCCATTGCTGAATGAGTCTAATCTTCTCGGTGGTCTCTTGCACTAAGTCCGATCCAAGAAGTACCTTTTCTCCTGCTTCAGTCCAACAAACTGGTGAACGGCACGATCTTCCGTAGAGGGCTTCATATGGTGGCATGCTAATGCTAGATTGATAGCTGTTGTTGTAAGCAAACTCGACCAACGGTAAGTGTTTCTCCTAGTGTCCCTTGAAGTCCATGACATAGGCTCGAAGCATGCCTTCCAGTGTCTGAATTGTACATTCAGATTACCTATCAGTCTACGGGTAAAAGGCGGTGCTGAAGCAAAGTTTTGTTCCTAAGGCGATTTGCAAGCTCTCCTAGAATCGTGAGGTAAAATGCAGATCTCGATCTGACACGATGGATAGCAGAATTCCATGAAGACATACGATTTCTCGAATGTACTTCTGACTTAGGGTTTCTAGCTTCTCGGTAGTTCGAACTGGGGGGAAGTGTGCTGATTTGGTGAGGCGATCTACGATTACCCAAATGTAGTCATGTCCTTCTGGCGATCTTGGTAATCCAAAGACAAAATCCATGGTAATGTGTTTCCACTTCCACTGAGGTAGCTCCAGGGGTTGGAGAGTTCCTCCTGATCTTTGGTGCTCGGCTTTAACTTGTTGACAGGTAAGGCATTTGGCAACAAAACTTGATACATCTTTCTTCATGCCATTCCACCAATATTGGCTCTTCAAATCATGATACATCTTTCTTCATGCCATTCCACCAATATTGGCTCTTCAAATCATGATACATCTTTGTCTCTCCGGGGAGGACAGCAAAAAGTGACTGGTGATGCTCCCTCAGGATATCTTTTCTCAGATTCTCAACATTAGGTACGAAAAGTCATCCTTGGTAGGTCAACTGTCCATGCTTGTTGACTACCCATCCTGGCTTTGATTCTTCTGCAATCAGATGCCTTCGTATAAATTTAGATTCCTGGTCGTACTTTTGGGCTTCCACGACTCGTTAACGGAGATTCGTTGTCGCCACCGTTAAACAAAAATAACTTCCGTCTTCTGACTCTATTGGTTGAAATCGAAATTCGTTGAACGTTCCCATCATCTTCCATTCCCTTGAGGCCATACTATCCATCGTGCTCCTCGTTTTCCGACTAAGGGCGTCGGCCACCACGTTAGCCTTGCTTGGGTGATAGACTAATGTTAACTAGTAATCCTCTAAATATTCTATCCAGCGACACTGCCTCATATTAAGATCCATTTGGGTGAACAGGTACTTCAAACTTTTGTGATTGGTAAAAAGCTCGAATTGTTCTCCATAGAGGTAATGTCTCCATAACTTTAGTGCGAACACTACTACCGCAAGTTCCAGGCCGTGGGTAGGATAATTTTGCTCATGTGGTTTCAATTGTCTTGACCCGTATGCTACCTTGCCGTTCTGCATTAGCGCACATCCTAGACCATCCTTTGATGCATCACAATACACCGTATATCCAACCTCTCGTTCGGGTATGATAAGGATCGGGGCACTGGTTAACCTCTTCTGGAGCTCTTAGAAAGCCACTTCACACTTATCATTCCACTCAAACTTCACTCCTTTCTGCATTAACCTAGTCATTGGGCGTGCCAACCTAGAGAAATCCTGGATAAATCTCCAGTAATATCCTGCTAATCCAAGGAAACTACGAACTTCAAAAACATTCCGAGGTGGCTTCCACTCCAAAATAGCTTCTACCTTTGCAGGGTCCATAGCTATTCCTTCCTTAGACACTACGTGCCCTAGAAATTTCACTTCGTGCAACCAGAACTCACACTTGCTTGCCTTAGCAAAGAGTTGTGACTCTCTTAACTTCTGCAAGACAATTCTCAGATGTTGTTCATGCTCTTCTTCAGATCGGGAGTATACAAGGATGTCATCTATGAAGACTACTACAAACAGGTTGAGATAGGGCTGAAAGAGTTTATTCATCAAACTCATGAAAACTCCTGGGGCATTGGTCAAACCAAAGGGCATGACTACGAATTCATAATGTCTGTATCGGGTTCTGAAGGCTATCTTTGGTATATCCTCTTCCTTGACTCGAAGCTGATGGTATCCGAAACGAAGGTCGATCTTTGAGAAACAAGCTGATCCTCGCAATTGGTCGAAGAGATCATCGATACGAGGTAGGGGGTATTGATTCTTGATTGTTACCTTGTTCAGCATACGGTAGTCGATACAGAGACGTAGGGTTCCATCCTTCTTCTTGGCAAATAGTGCTAGCACTCTCCATGGTGACGTACTAGAACGAATAAAACCTTTGCTGAGCAGTTCATGGAGCTGGATCTTCAATTCTTTCAGTTAGGCGAGTGCCATACGGTGGGCAGCGATCAAAATTGGTGCGGTTCCAAGTTGAAGTTCTATCGTGAACTCGATCTCACGATGCGGGGGTAGTTTAGGGAGTTCTTCTGGGAATACGTCCTTGTATTCACACACTACTCGGGCTAACTCGGGGGTTGGTAAAACGTTCGTACTAGCAAGTAAACACGTTAATCTCCCTACGAAATTACTCGATTTGTTGTCTTTTGCATTACTCGGGGTCAAAATCTCGCGTCGTACTCCTAAGATTCGCACAGTGGGGCGGTCTTTCGCTTGCCCCCATATCTTCCTTTGTCGGCAGTTGATGATAGCATGGTGTCCCGATAGCCAGTCCATTCTAAGGATTACATCGTAGCCATTGAAATCCATAACTCGTAGGTCGCAGGCCATAGGGGTGCTGGTTATTCGTAATGTGCAGGCTTTACAGACAGAGTCTACTCGGGTTTGATTTCCTAAGGGTGTGATGACACTAAGGGTTTGTTCTAATGCCTTGGGTTCTAAGAGTAGGGACTTCACACAATCTAGAGATATAAAAGAATAGGATGCTCCAGAATCAAACAGTTCTTTCACCAAGTTGTTGAATAATACGAACATACCTTGTATGACTTGGGTGTTCTCCAGTTCTTCTTCCTGTAGTGCAAAGATGCGGCCTCCCATTGGTTGATTCCCATTGTTGTTCTTGAGAATTCCAGTCTTCTGTTCATTGCCCAAGTTTCCTTGTGGTGTTTGATTCTTATTGAGTGATGGTCTTCCTCTTCCATTTTGCTGTTGAATGGCTGACCTGGAAACCTAGACTTGTTGTGGGAACCTAGGCTACTGGGTCTGAGGTTGCATCCACTGTTGGGGTTGATTGTTTAGATTCCTTTGTGTGAGAGGTGGGCACTCATGCCTCCTGTGTCCCGATTGGCGGCACTCGAAGCACCTTACAGATGTTGCAGGGGGTCCTCTCGGTCGTCCTTGATGGTACTCTCGGTAATACGGCTTCTTGGGGATAAACGCCTGGTTGCTCCTCATCGGTCCTCCGGAGCTGGTACTTACTTTCTTTTAGTTCGACATCTTCCTAGAGTCAGCTTGATCCGTCTCAGCTAGCAGGGTTACGTGTACTACTTGGGTGTAAGTAGGAAGTTGTAAGCAAATCACCCCTGCTTTGATAGACGGCTCCAAGCCCCATTCGATCTTTCATGCCTTAGATTCTTCGTCTGGTACAATAGTCGTGGCAAAGCGGCTTAACTCCTCGAAACGGTTTACATTCTGCATCACCGTCATTGTCCCTTGCTTGAGCTCTACAAATTCTTGGATTTGCCCTTGACGGAAAGCGACTGGGAAATATTTCTCCAAAAAATAAACTCTTGAATTGCTCCCACGTTAGAGTCACTACCTCCTGGGTATTGGAGATCAGAGTCCACCAATGATCGGCTTCTCCTTCTAGCAGATGGGCAGCTAAGGCCACTCGGTCAGTTTCGTCCTGAACTCCCATTGAGTTAAACAGCTTCTTGACTGCTCTCAACCATTCCTCTGCCTCCCTCGGTTCTACTCCCCCTCGAAATGTCGAGGCTCGTTGCCTTCCTAACTCCGATAGAAACCAGGCTCGGTCACGTACGTGCGGGCGGTTGATGCTAGCAGCCAGTTCTCGTAGCACTTGAGCCAGTTCCGGTGCCTCATCGTTGGTGGGTCCGTTTGGTTAACAATTATAGAACTGCGTATGGAGATTATAGATTTAGGTTAACAATTATAAAGTTGGGTCCGTTTAGTTCCGGTGCCTCTTAATTGTTTATTATGGGTTGGAATTTTATAGAGTTAGGTTAAATATTATAAAACTGCGTATGGAGATTTTGACATCAAAGGTCTGTATTTCATTTCAACTCATAGTCAATACAAGTTTGTCAAGTTCACACAGCACACATACAATTTTCAAGTCAAAAGGAAAAGTACAAGGCTATCACGCTAACACTTAAACAAACAAATGTGGATAAAAATGGCAAACAATCGACTCTCGTTCCTAGGTCGCCTCGATAATGTTATAGCAACACCACTGCACCTCAACGTGCCAGACGCTATTCAGCCCCATCTTTACTCTGTTGGTTATGGCGATCGGGGTCTCTCGGTACGTCTCGGGGTCGTCGAAGTTGATGGCTGGAATGTGCGGGTTGATGATTCCTCTCTCATATGTCGGCTTCGGGTACTACATCCACCTTATGGTCAACTCATCCCCCATTCACGTCTTAAACCCGGGAGGAAAGTCTAAGCGATAAAGTCTTTGGCTGCACTTTTTGATTACACGTACAGGCCCTAGGAAGTGCGGGAAGGCTTTCGGTTTTCTCCACATGCACATATGCTCCGGACAAATTCGAGCGTATACGTAATCTCCCACATGAAAGCCTTGGTACTCGGGACGACTATAGTAAATGGCGGTATCCGCTGCTTCGTCTTCATCAGACTCGGGTAGTGGTGCATCAAGCTGATCGTATGGGAAGTCAATCGCCATTTCTTCTTCTTCGTCGTTATCCTTGCCTTCTTCATCATCGGCATCGAATTCTTCCTCATTTGGCTCTTCATTCATCTCCATCTCATCACCCTCGTCATCTACGTTGGCCTGCCATTCCTCCAGAAAAACCCACGCTAAAGGGACGGCGTCGATAGAGTCTTGGTCCTCTACAGGTAACTCCTCCGGGTCTTCATCTGGATCTGAATCTTCAGGTTCTGATCCCACCCATGGCTCCCCTACTGGTTCTGCGTCGGACGCCATCCTAAGAAAGAAAGACAGAGAAAATCTTAAGGTAAAGATTTTAAGGTGTTAAAATTATACGTGATAAATTAATAGTACAGACATTCTACAGAGTTTCTACGCTACAGAATTTGTAATCTCCCATTTCCCAAGGCCTGAAGGTTCACTAAGCCTAGGCTCTGATACCGAACTGTGACACCCCATTTCCCGGGTATGTCAGGACATATGTAACTATAAATAAGGGACATATCCTAGCCGAATGTTCATAAATACATAAGATAACTATTACATCATTAATGGTTAAGAGATTGTTGCAAATACTTAATAAGTACAGTCATCCAGAAAACTTAACAAATGTTACATCATGTTCGTAGAAAACTTGAACAAAATGATCAAAAAGAGACGTCCTACGTCTTCAAACTGCGTCGTTGGGGTTGACCTGCTCCTGTCACTCTCCCTCTTTTGCAAATTCTTCCCCTTCAATGAACCCGCCTTCCTCAAAGGGTCCCTCTTCGTCACCTGTGGCATAAATTCCATGAGCCGGAGCCCAAAAGCTAATTTCCTAAACCGTCTAACAAACTCGCGACAAAATATTCCACAATACATATCATATAGCACCCAATGCGATGTTATAGGCTATTTATCATTTTCAACAGGATGAACATATATAAGAACAAAAGAATAAGTGTGTGATGCAAATGAATGCAATGCAGATGCCCAAATCCAAGCACTTCCATAACAGTATCATGAATTCCACGTCGAGAATTACAGAGTAGACTTGATGGTATACTGATCACTTTAACCTATCCTAGCCATGTTGCGAATAGTAAATGCGTCACCGGGCATCATGCCACAGCTGTTTTACTCAATGAAAACAGCGTGGGGGTAAGCCAACGAGGATGCTCGTTAAGCGTCAACACAAAGTCTAATTAAAGCTAGTGACGAACCCATGGTGCCTAAATCCCCATTTTATAATAAAAACCTCCAACTCAATATCACATTTGGCAACTAGAGACGCCCTAGATCCACAACCACTGAATAATTGATTTCCATGTCACCCAACCAAATCAAAAGATACGAAGGCGACTCCGATAACCCAAGATGAAATGGAGAAATGCCCATGACGTGCAATATGCCTCTCGTGTACAATTAATCGTTGCGTAGTATGTAAACATGGCATGGCACATGGTACAACTTGTTAAAGCATTAAGTACAAGCATGTGAAACATAACCACAACTTAAGCAATATAGACTCGAACCATTGGCATAAGTTCATATTGTTAAAAGCATTATTTTCACATACTCAAGCCTCATAAGCAACACACCATTCAAACACTTAGCCAATTTTAGGTACAAGTTTTAATTGCTAGTTTTAAGGTTGCGACAGCATTTTGAAATACTTACACATAGATTTAACTTTTGATATTTTAACACCAATTAGATAAAAATATTTTCTATAACTTTTATGTTTATCACTAAGGTTAATCCCTAAGATAAATAGGTCATTTATTTTATTTTAGTAAAAATGGTTCCACAATTTACAGAGAAAAACATAAGAATTGAGCCTCTGTTAGCCACTGTTTTGGGGCAACAATTCAAGGGATATTGCTCTGATTTTGGTGAACATCTATTTTAAGATATCCCCTAAAAGTTTCATGTTTTGAGTTAGGGCAAGTTATTTGTAAAAAGTTTGATATTTTGGCCAATTTATAAAGAGGGTTCAGTCAGCCTAAAAAGGGTTTGCAGAGTGTGTTTTTGATAGAGAATGTTTGAAACCTTTGGGGTATCATCCGAAGTTATTGAGAGCTTATTTTTTCTGAGTAACTATTTTAAAATGTTAGCTACAAAGTTCATGTTTACCATTTTTGTATTTGGATTCCAGAAAATTAGGTTTTAGGTCTCACAAAAATGTGTGACAGAGAGGTCTGTTAGTCACTAAATCTCAATAGTGATTTTGGGAAGTGTTCTGACCCATCAAGACTTCACTCATTTTTTGTGGACAGAAAGATAAATATTTCCTCTACAACTTTTGTGTTTTGAACTAAGCTTTATTCGAATTCTAATGTAAGGTTTTTAGGTCTTCAACTCAGAGTGGTCAAAATCTGACACTTTTCGGCAAAAATGAGATATCTGGAGTTCTACGCAACGAAATCACTTCAAACAAATTTTGTATGAAAGATAACTCAAATATATAGATCTGGACACAAAAATCACTTTAATACCATTTTGCTACAGTTAGTTATAATTATTTAAAGTCGGCGGCAGAAAATGAATAAGTCCAGAAAATCAGGCTACTTAGGCTTTTGCTTGCTTAGCTTATATTGTGAGCATTTTCGACATGTTTTCTTTGCATGCATGTTATAAACTTACACAAATCAAAACTCCAGAATATTTTTAGGCCATAAAACTCAAAAATAAACACATGCAAATACATACAAGGGTTATTCATACATGAACAGTTCCTAAATCTCTCCTACGACGCCTTTTTGACTCATTTCTTGTTTTATCTTCTTAGGGTTTGTTATAGAGATGGATTGA
>JAULJZ010079228.1:0-12745 GCA_032270985.1 Heliamphora pulchella | reverse complement strand
TAATAGAATTTTATGAAAAAGAAAAGAAACTATTGATAAATAAATAAATGAATGAATGAATAAATAAAATAAGTTTTCCTTGTATCAAAAATCTTTAAGTTAATGAAATTATTAGACTTCAATTAGTACTATGCCAAGTCTTAAAACTTATTTTATTAGTTAAACCTGGTTTTAACTAAAATGGGAATTTTTGAGATTGTAATCAAGAGTTTATTCTAAAATAAAATTAAAGAAATCTAATTATTTTTTTGAAATAAAATTCTAACGGAAGTAAGGTATTTTAGAATAAAATAAATTTAAAAAATTTTTTTACCTTTAAGTTTTTAAGAAAGTTAATGATTTGTATAAACTAGGTGTCAATTTAATTATTTTATTAAGCTATTGTATTACAAAGCTTAAAACCAAGTTATAAAATGAATGTTTTGACATTGTTTTCTTACTTATAAATAAGAAAAATAAAATAAAAGTCTTCCTTTTTTATTATTTAACATGAGTTCTAGTAAGTGTGAAAAAGATTTGAATAACACTATAAGTTTTTTTTCCAAAATTTGGTTAGTGTTATGAGTTTTTAATTAGGGAGTTTAAGCACAAAGAAATTTTGCCACAATAAGTTAGCCATAATTTTTAGAGTATTATGATAAATTTATTAAATTTAGTATTTTTATGTGCTCATCTAGGTTTGGGCATTTTGGGACAAGTTAACTAAATAAGTCCTACTAAATCTAGGTGAGTCTCATATAACTTTGTTACTTGAGTTTTCATGTTATATTTTGAATGCAAATCAAGTTATGTTTTAAATGCAAAGTATTGTGTTTACGCATAAAATAACGTTTTATGTTTTGAATGCAAAGTATTGTGTTTTCACATAAAATAACGTTTTTCGTATAATTTTTCTATCATGGATATATCTGTGAAAAATGTGAATATCCTTAGTTTGAAAAAGACATGAATATCCTAAAATTGTGTATATGATGATAGTTTGAATGGTGTTAGCCTGGTCGCTGGGGTATTGAACCCGAGGTGTATAAGGATGGGATCACGGCCAGGTAATTGTTGGTTATGATATCATAACGAAAAAGGTTGTGGAGTCGCTCTCTACGTAATTCTGGCATAGTCATGAGCATATCATCGTATGTAGAGTTTAATGCATGTAATCTGTTTATGAAAAATCTGCTAAGACATAATCTTGTAGCTTGTTTATAAAAACCTGCTAGAGCATAATGCCTATAATCTGTCTATGAAAAATGATGCTTTTAACAAAACAGTTTGATGAGATATTTTTGTACGGTAAAATTGATATTCTATGACAAACTTGTAACTTTGATATATGTGCACTCACACAAGCTTTGTGTTTATGAAATTGATATTGTGGCATTTCAGGGTAAGGTGAATACCTGACGATCGAAGAGAAGAAGCTATCATTTTGTGTTATTAGTTGAGACATATGTACCTAATTATATTTAGATATAAATGTTTTATACTCAGATCTTCTCCTATAAAGTTAACGTACTTCATGACACTAGTTTGGTTTTGGGTATGTTTGTAAATTCTTGTTGTTGCTAAATCTTTTCTAAATAATGTTTTTGAAAATTCTTAAACGGTTTGAAAAGTAGGCCTCGGGTGAGCTTGACTCACTGGCCGGTCACGAATATCATTTATAAAATTGGGACGTGACACCCCTAGTATCCTGAGACCCCCGTGACACTGGACTACCAAGACCCCCCGGACCCCTAGGGCCTCAGACCCCTAGGACTCCAGACCCCCGATCCTCTAGGACCTTAGAGACCATGGACCTTCAAAATCCCGAGACCCCAGGCCTCTTGGACCCTCGGGACCTCCAAATTCCTAAGACCCTAAACCCCATACGCTAGACCCCTGGGACCCCGGACCCTCAGGACCCCAGACCTTGGACCCCCTGGACCTCGATGTTGGAGGAAAAACTGTCAAGATCATTATTTTTGTGAACGATTCTTTGATAAAAAATAACTGGGTAAGCAATCGCCGAAACGAACTCCAGATAAAACTATTGATATCGAACGATCAAAATA
This sequence comes from Heliamphora pulchella, assembly GCA_032270985.1. Taxonomy (NCBI): domain Eukaryota; kingdom Viridiplantae; phylum Streptophyta; class Magnoliopsida; order Ericales; family Sarraceniaceae; genus Heliamphora; species Heliamphora pulchella. The sequence continues at coordinate 10,697 of JAULJZ010079228.1, read as the reverse complement.
AAAATCTGTACCACCATAGTTAATTTAGAAGAATACCTTTTTGGTCGATTCTTTGACTACGAACTTTTTGATTTCGAGTTGAAATTACCGTCAGACCTCTACTGTATTTTCTTATGCGATTCCCGAACGTAGTGTAGGCAACGATCATTTGAGAACTCGTACCGGCAGAATCTGGTCAGCTTTAGTCTTGAAGACAAGTTATGAATTTGGCTCAACCTACCCGCATATTTATAGGGTTACAGTAGGGACCTGTGGAGTAATTATAACAAAGACTTCTAGTGTAACCCAGATACATATTCAGCGGTTTTCACAATTAAGCAAACCTCCAAGTGGTATCTGTAATTATGAAAACCTTGCAGCAATTTCTGTAATTTTCATAAATCACTAAATTATAGTTCACACTACTAAAAAACTGTAACTGCATTCTAAATTATAATCTCAAGACCATCTTGCATTGAGCTTCTGTTATTAAATGCTTAACTCATCTCCCCACGTTAAGATTTTCGATACTCGCCAATTAAATTTAATTACTGACAATTTAATTTAATCGGCATCTTGAAATTTTTTTAAACCATTCCGCTTAATTTTTTTGACTGCCGGATAATCAAATCCACCTGCAGGATTTGACTCGGTCAAAACTTATAAATTTCCTTAAAGGGGTATCATCATTCCTGATCATTCGAGACGTGGATTTCGTCAATAATTAATATTCATCATATAATTAATACCGTTATCCAACTCACCAGGAATATAGACCCATATAAGATCGCACCCTCTAATGAATCAAAATAACGATTATTAAATATACACAAATCAATAATTATTTCAAAATTAAGAGCATAAGTATTCTCATAACAAATTTGGGGTGTAAATTAATTTATATAGTCAGTATAAAATTAATTACCCCAATGTGTCCCGTTCAATACACACAATGTGTATTAGCATAGAGAGTCGGAACAATAGACGACGCTATTATCTGTTCTCTGAAATCAAGACAAGTCTACTAAAACTCTGTGTTACAATCGTGTCGATGGTTTGTTCATTTTCATCTAAACTATGAACAAAAACTCATATTCTGCAAGAATCTAAAATCTAGTATTCTGTATGCAAGTCGTACTCTACATACTAGATTAAATACTATACAGAATAAAAGATATCTATGCATAACATTAAAAAATAATATTGCATACATTACTCATTAAGATTCTCATAAAATAAAAAATTAATTTTATTAAAATAAAATTAAATACTAAAAATATAATTTTCAGTATACAACTCTAACACTCGAAACCTCGAAACTGCCTGATCCTTAAGACTCTAGACCCCTGAGACCTTGAGACCTCGGACCCTTGGTTCCCCAGGACCCCCAAGACCCCAGAACCCCAAGACCCTAGGACCCTCGAACCTATGAGACGCTAGACTCTCGAAATCCCAAGACCTTGGACCCTAGGACCCCCGAGACATTGTATCCCCAAACCCCCATATCCCTAATACCTCAGACCTCTGGCCCCCTAGGACTCTCGAGACCTTAGACCCTCAAGATTCCGAGACCTAGGACCCCCGGGACCCTTGGATCCTCGAAACCTTAAGAACCTGGACCCTAGACCCCAAGACCCTTAGACCTCAGGACCCCTAGAATCCCGGACCCTCGAGACTCCGGAGCCTCAGTCTAATGAGACCCCAGGACCCTGAACCCCTAGGACCTAGAGACCCCGAGACCCCCTAGATCTCGGACCCCAGGGACTATGGGACCTAAGGACCCCAAACCCTCGGGGCCTTAGACCTTGGGTCCCCCAGGCCTAAAACCCCAAGACCTAGACCACCAGTCCCCTAGGAACCACGGGATCCTAGATCCCTAGGATCTTGAACCCTTGGAACCCTAGACCCCCGGGATCCCAAGACCTCGAGACTCCGGGACTCCCAAATCCCTAAGACCCCAAACCCTCCGAGAACCCAAGACCCTAGACTCCCAATCCCTCAGGAACCCCGAGACCTCTAGGACCCTAGACCCCTTGTCCCTCGGGACCCAAGGGACCTCACACTCCTGAGACCTTAGACTTCCAGGACCCTCGAGACTCCCAGGACCCTGGATCCCTTGACCCCTGACTCTGGACCCCTAGACCCCTGACTCTGGACCCCTAGACCCCTGCTAGTATGGGTGAAAAATGTTTTTCGCCCTAAAAAATAAAAAACGTATTCTATTAAAATTAATTTATTTTTATTGACTTGAAAAATATTTTTCGTTAACTTTTAATTTTCATTGTACCAAGCACTAGAGAATGCGAAAAATATTTTTTGCCGAAACAAACGGAGCCTAAGTGGGAGACTATTGGAAAAAAAATATATTTATTTTAATGTAGTCCTATGCATCAATTTCTAAAATTAAATTGCAATGTAAATTATCGAGTTAATAGATTGAGTTATGATTGTCAATTTAAGTGACATAATTGATAGTATATATTTTTACTATTGGATTATAGTTTTTATTCTTTTATTTGATTAGATTATATCTTAATCGTCGATTCTAAACTTTATTACGATGGGCATGAAATCTTAAAGGATAATTATAATGAACTTTATTGAAATTTTGATCAAATACAGTTAACTCCACGCATTTGAATAAATTACATTCTCCTTCCTTATAATTAAACAGCATTAACGGTGATGCATAAAAGGCAAAAAGTAGCCTAATATTTCTATGAGGATTTGAAGTGATTTGACATTCGTTGTTTTCTATCTTCGTTTGGCAACTATTAGTTTTTGTCTTTTTTTTCTTTTCGATTATTACTAAAATACTTTCATATATTTTTTAAAATATCACAACTTTTATTATAAACATCTGTACTTTTATAAAAATTATATATTTAAAACAGAATCGTGAAAATATATTAAAGAAGATCTGTATTGAATATAAAATTATGCAAATATAAAAATACAAATTTCATAACAATGTTCTTTTGGCTTAAAATTAACCTTTTGACTTATTGTCTTTTAATCTAAAATTTTTTAGTTTATTACATTTTGCCTTAAGCGACCCATATAATTCACCAAATGAGTTTTTTTGATTATTTGACTTAAAATGACTTCAAATAAAAAAAACTAATTTAAAGGCAATTTATCAAACGAATTATTCTTTTGTGGTTTTTAAGTAAAAAGGTAATAAACTAGATTTAAGCTATATAAAACCAAACGTGGGTTTTGTTTCTCACAAGGTATTGTAAATTTTGTAACGTGATGCTCTGACCGTTTGGTGTGACTTTTCTTAAGTAATTTTTTTTCATTTTTTAAAAAATTGATCGAATTTTGTATCTTTTCAATTCCATTTCATGACGGAAATCTATAATTATGCTCATAGAAGTTAAAGTTTTAAAAAATAAAAAACCAACAAAAGGCCTTTTAAGATACTTTTTTTGTCTTATCTATTTTTAAAATTTTTTTTTATCATATGCTTGATTTCTTAAAATTCTTTATAACAAGAAGAATTTTAAGGCCTTGTTTGACAACCGATTTAATTGGGATTTCTACCTTTTTCTCACTTAAAGCTTTTTGTCTTTTTGCCTTTTGACTTAAAATAAGTTTAAGTCAAAAATTTTTAACTTATTGTCTTTTGGATTAAAGTCATCCTTATAATTCACTAAATAAATTTTTTATTTATTTAACTTAAAACGATTTTAAACAAAAAAACCTAACTTAAAATCTAGTTGTCAAATGAGGCCTGAGTTTGCATGTTTATACGGGCGCTAAACCTAGGGGTGGCCCGATGATTTTGGAAGCCTTAGGCGAGATATTAAATGAAAGTTTTTTATATTTAATTTATAATTTTTATATTTTTAATTTCCTTGGCCTTTGAAATGCAAAATTCTTGATTTTATTTTCATAATCAAGTTTTTTAACGTATGTTTTCAATTGATAATATTGTAAATTTATTTATTTTTATGACAAAGTTGATCTACGATAAAATTTTATTAATTTTAATTTAAAAGAACTTTTAATTTATGCAAAAGTTGTTGCTACTAAAATTATTAACAATATTCTATAAGCAGTGCATAAATTTTTAAAAAAATTTAATCTTTTAATATAATTTTGTGCATCAATTAAAGTTTTCTTTTTTCTTTTATTAGTTTAACTTCTTCTAAGATTTTAATTCTGGAAGTAATTCTAAATAATCAATAATATTACTAAAATGCCATGTCTTAAAAAAGTTCAAAATTAAAGACAATTGTTTTTAAACTATCACTATCTAGTGCTTTTAACTTTTTAAAATTGAATAAAAAAATAAAAATATCTTTCTATATTTAAAATTGTTCAAATCTATTATCAATTGAAGAAATAGCATGATCTACTATATATAAAAATAATAATTAGTTCTAAAAGATTTTTGATAGATTTTTTATAATTTTTCTGTAAATGGCAAATTATGTTTCATTTAGGGATCGCAACGGGGCAGGTTTGGAGCGGGGGTGTGTTCCCCTACCCCCATCCCGTTTATTAGCGGGATATGGTAGGGAAAAAATAGTCGGGAAAATGACAGAGGCGGGGTGGGGGCGTAACGAAAAATACATTTTTCACTTTAAAAAAAATTAATAATAACAATAATGACATGATAAGATATTAAAATAATAATATTGATCAATTACTATAATTTAAAACAAAGAAAAATAAGAAATACAAGTAAAAAAATAAAAAAAAGTATAATATTTTTGTATTTTAATTTTATTATATTGTTAAAAATAAAATTTATATACATATTTATATATTAAATATATTTAATTTATTTAATCGGGGGCGAGGCGGGGCGGGGGAAAACGGGGCGGGGGTTGCAAATACCGCTCCCTACCTGTTACTTAACGGGTGCGGAAAAAACCCGCATAAAACAGAGCGGGGTAAGCGAGGGCGGGACAGGTACGAATATAATTTCTATCCCTAGTTTCATCAAGAGATTGGTTTACATTATTTTTTAAAAAAATATTTTAGTAAATGAGAATTTTTTAAATTTGATTGTATAAGACCTAACCTACTTTATTTATAGGCCTAGTAAAGATTATATATTTTTAATTTTTGTTAATAGGATTTATTTTAAAACTTCTATCTAATAATATTTATTATAAAGAATTTTATAAATTTGGGGCTCATATTATTTTGAGGGTCTTAAGCGATTGTCTAATTTGCCTAATAGATAGGCCATTCCGGGCTAAACTTTATCACTAAAAAATTTAAAAAATGTATAAAAAAGTTATTCTAAACAAAGGCTAACGCTCTATTTGTTTTTTATGAAAAATATTTTTATTAGGAAAATGTTTTTCATGTGTTTAGTTGTGACTTTTAAAATAATAGTGTTAATAAATGTGGTATTATTAGAATTTGTGTAAATGACGGTGGGACAGTGAACCCCGGAAGTTAATGCTTTGTTTAGGGGATAGGTAATTGCTATGTACATTAATTATTGATAATTGAGACACAACGGAGGTTATTTAAGCTTTCGTATGCATCGAATTATATTGCTTGGTAGAAGCAGTGAATAGATAAATGATACATAAATGTTCTCATTAAGAGAGGGAGGGTAGAGAGAGCGAGAGCGGAGAAAAATGAAATAAAACAATGTTAGAAAATAAAATTTTCAGCAATGTTAGGAATCCAAAAATAAAATTTAAAAAATTATTCAGAAAGTATTTGAATGGTTAAGATTCACTTGAAATGTGTTTTACATTCTATTAAATATGAATCTTAATTATCCAAATTACTTTTTGAGTAATTTTTTAGATTTTATTTCTGAATTCATAGTATTACTGTAAAATTTCAGATAAAAAATTTCTAAAGTTGCAAGCATAACTACTGTAAAATACAAAACCAAACAAACTCCATCGAAACATCTGTTAGCACTTGTAGACATGAGACAAACCTCAAGCGAATAAAAATTATACTTTGAAAATAATAAGATGGGATGTGAAAAGTGGAATTGAAAACCTAAACGAACCAGTGGCATAGCCATAGAGTGAACAAAGGGGGCAACTTGTTAACAGCTACAGGAGTCAACTGCTATAGGGGCAATTTGGGAATTAATCTTCATCTAACTGATGATAGCATTTGTTCATAGGCGGAATCCTAACGGTTTAAGTGAGTATGTAATGAAATTTTAAATGGTAAGAGAGGAGGATGTAATTTGTCCAAACGTCCGAGGTTGATTGTATTTGACCGAAACTTTAAGGAAGGTTAGTGTAATTTGCTCAAACTTTAATATACCTCTCTACAGAGAAGTCGTTCCCTCAAGGTTATTTATGTGTAAGTTGCACTTTTTCATCTATTGTTAAAAGCATAGACGTTAGAGGGGTATAGCTCTCTCTAAGATTTCACGTGGCTTCCCAAATTATAAAGAAAATGAATTTTGTTCTAGGTGTGGGATATTATTTCATGATTTCTACAAGATCTCCCTATTATATGTATTGCTTTTTACCAACATTGTATACCACTGCTCATATTTTTATTAGGAAACCTCGCAATTTGTTTTACATTGTTGGATTCAATATCTACTTACCACCTAAATTTAAATTTTATCAATTGGATACCTAAATAAATTAATTTTGATTTATTAACACCTTGATATCAAAATGCTGTCATAAAATGAACGAAATTAGTTGACATAGCAAAATGCGAGTTTTGTCTTTAGTTATCACGTATGTTAATTTTACTTGTTTTTTTTGGTATTTGGCGCTAGAATGCTAACTAATTGAAATCAAATTGTCTAAGTATAGAATTGATAAAATTAATACTTCATATATTTAGTAGACATTGAGTTAATATTTCAACGATTTTTTAATTTTTTTTCTTTTTATTATGCGAACATTTATCTCCCCTAATTATAGGGGATAAATGAACAATTATATAGTATTGCAAAAAAATAAAATTTGATAGCACGGAGAAATAACTAAAATTATGATAGTGGAGTCAAGTTTAATTTATTTTTTGAATTTGAGAGTGGTGTTGGTGGCTACATAAAGAAATTATGATTTGATCTTGCTCCCGCACTCTAAAGACTTCGTAACCTTCAGAGCTAGTTGAGAGTGGTCTAGTCATTCTCTCTCACTTGTTGATAGATATTTTTCGATTTTCAATCTCATTTGATGAAACTTTTGAAAGTCACTACCCAACTAACTCGTGCTAAAAAGTCTTCCCGATGTTATGCGATAGACAAAGACACATTTTCATGGAGTTTCTATTACATTTGTAATAGTTTCTTTAAATTGTGTCAGAATTAATGAAATTTTACAAAACCAAAACATTTTTTAACAGTCTCCCTTGAAATTTCATAAGAGCTTCATGCCATTTTTATTAATAAGGAGTTTTTAAGAAAAAGAATCTTCCCCTCTAGCTCTAAAAACAGTTTGTTGGTCCATACCTATGCTTTGAATTACCTCTAGGTTTTTGTATAATATAATACTAGAAACTGATCATAAAATGAAAGACTCGTGAATGTTCAACTTCATAAATCATCTTAGATACGACCTTAATCTAGACAGTATTCAATTTCAAAGACCAAAATGTTCATGCTAAACACATTGGTTTTCCTTCCTAACTTCAGGATGTTGTGAATTGCTTAAATTAGTACCTTATAAATTATAATTTGTGTTAGAAGTTATGAGTATTTAGTAAAAATTATACTTTATCGTTGAAATAAAAAAAAAATAGTTAAAACTCGTAGCAAAAATTATAAGTATTTAAAATAATTTGTAACTTATAACGAAAATCAATAATAAGAAACTTGACCAAACACTCACGTTGGTTTCCATGGTTTCCACGGTGAGTTTGAGCTTTCCAATGTTTCATTATTTAAAGGAAATAGTTTCACTACACATCCTTCATATATATGCACTTCAAAAGATTTATCACACAAATTCATAATTAAATTTAAAAAATCATAATTAAAAAATTATGCAAATTCATAAATCAACAATCACAAATCTCATAAATTTAACAATAAAAATTCATAACCAAAGATTGCACAATTCACCACCTACAACTTTTCATTTGACACTTTAAATTCAAATATTTTATAACTATAACTACCAATATTCATAATTTTAATCACAAATATTTATGATTTTAACTACAGAATTTTATAAGTACACTAGTAAATTTATTCGTGTCTAAAGACATTTTTTAATGTAATTTATTTTTAATATTAATTATGAACAACAATTAATAATAAATTTCTTTTTAAAGATATTATACTAAAAAATAAATTTCATTACAATTTGAATAATTATTAGCCTAAAAAAATGTATACATAAAGAAAAATATTGTAAAAACTTGACAAAATCAGAAGAGTTGATATCCTGTAATTGCATCTGAAGAAAAACACTAGTAATTTAATAAAAAAACATCTATTATTAACAAAACCAACTTATCAAAATAGAGAAATTAAATATAAAAATAATATTTAACAAATTAATTACTAAATCAAATAAAATTGAAGGAAAAAATACATAAAATAATTTTATGTTGTCACAAAAAAGATGAATATAATGAAAAAAAATGCGAGGAAAAATTGATGTAAATAGATGGTTGTGATGTACAAAGTGACTTTTGGGATGTAAAATCTCAATGGACAGAAAAACATCTATGCCACCTAATTGAAAATATCTCAATCTTTAAACATGCCACATGAAATATTTTTATTCATATAGGACATTTTTAAAAAACTAATCTAATTTTATTATATATATATATATATATATATATATATATATTATAAATCTCAAAATACATGGCATGTATTGAAACTTTTTCCAAGAAAAAGCTTCAAGTTGGCGTAATTAACTTGTGTTTGGATTAGTTTTTAAAATTTTTTTTTTTGCTTAAAAGTTTTTTTTTTTGTTTAAAATTCTTTTAAAAAACCTATTTATTTGACTTTTTATTGTAATTAATTGATTTTTTTTATATTTTTCTATATTAATTTTTTTTTAAACTTAAAAAACTAAAAATTTTTGAAAAAAGTTAGACGAAACTCAAGCTCAGTGAGAACAATGATGTGAATTCAATGGTGGCCACAACCCTTTTAACCCCTCACAAATACCAGATATTAATTGGGAATTGGGGTTGATTGTTACTAATAAGATTGGGTCCCATAGGTTTTAGAGCTGTCATATTAAAAGTAGAGTTTGAATACCATAATGAATTGGGTGATTTAAAAAGAAAAAGAAAAAAGTAAAAAAATGTCTCTAGTAATAGAATATAAGTTATAATTTACATCAATGCCAAATACAATTAATTAAAGTTTTTAAATAATAGAAAATTTGATTGATACTTAGCCTATATTATGGCTAGTTTTTTTTTTAAAAACTTTTTGTTTAAAAATTTATTAAAAAACTTATTTGTTTGGCTTTCTATTATAATCAGTTGACTTTTTTTACATTTTTTTATATTAATTTTTTTATAAAAAAGTAAAAAAAACTAAAATTTTATAAAAAAAAACTAGGCCAAACACATGCTTAGCTAAAAAGTTAGTATTTTTTTCAGCCAAAAAATTAAATTAAATTTAAAGTAAGTTACTTGTTAAATTAGTTTTCAAGCTAATTTTATTAACGTAGATTGAGTTGAGTAAAAGTTATTAATTTTTTAATTTTTTATTTAAATTAAACATTATTATTATTTTTATATAATTAAGTGTAACGCTTATATATAATTAACATTTGTAATTAATAGATTATGATGTAGGACTATTAACGAGTGAACCTACAATTTAGAGTAAACATTAAATTAACTTAATTTAAAATTATTATTATTTTTATTTTTAAATTGAAAAAATAAAAAATTTATCAAATTTAGAAAAGTGATTTTTAAATTAGTTTTATATAGTTACATAAAAATAAAATATTATAATTAAACAATTAAATCATCAATAATTTTAAGGCCTCTTTGGAAAGTCTAAAAAATTTAGATTTTAAGATGTTTAGTTTCTTTTGAAAAAGAAAAAGAATAAAAAGTTGGGGTGCTTAAGATAATTTTTAAAATAGCTTTTTTACTTTTTATTAAAATATCTAATATATTATTTTTTTTACTTTTAAATTATAGTGTTTGAGATATTAGTACGATTTTTTTTTATTTTCGTGAGGAGGATTGACTTTTTAAATTAAGAATATTATAATAATTTTAGTTTTAAAAAAGTTAAGATATTTAAGATGTGTATAGGCTTTTTTTTGCTTGAATTAAAAGATGAAAAAAAATTAATTGTTTTTTTTAGAGAATCAAACAGTAGTATGACTTAAAAGTTATATTTTTTTTAAAAAAATCAACTTTAAAAGCCTATTTGAGATGTCTAAAATGTTTGACTTTTAAGATATTTAGTTTTTTAGAAAAACAAAGAATAAAAAAAGTTGGGGCGTTTTATTTTTTATTAAAATATTTAATATATATACTTTTACTTTTTATTTTTAAGCTGTAGTGTTTAGAATATTAACACGACGTTTTTTGTTTTTAGGAGGAGTGTTGAATTTTTAAATTAAAAGTATTATAGTAATTTTAATTCAAAAAAAAGTTAAAATATTTGATATATGTATAGAATTTTTTTTAGCTTAAAGAGATAAAAAAAAGTTAATTGTTTTTTTTTTTTTTTATATAAAGAGAAACAAAAGGTTATAACTTAAAAATTAACTTTTTTTTTATATATAAAAAAAAGTCAACTTTTTTGAAAGCGACTTAAG